>PVJX010005006.1:0-89071 GCA_004027295.1 Dolichotis patagonum
ATTTTTTTTTTTTTTTTTTGTTACCGAGTTCTACCTATTTTCCATTCCAGTAGATTTGGTATTTTTGTAATTTAGAACTTTCATCCATTTTGATTTTAGTTTAGTGTATGGTGGGGAACATGGGTCTAGTTTTAGTCTTTGACATGTGGAAAGCCAGTTTTTCCACACCATTTATAAAAGAAGCTACCTTTCTTCCAGTGAATATGTTTGGGCCCTTTATCAAAGATAAGGTGGCTGAGTGTGTTTGTAGTTGTGTCTGCATTATCTAATCTGTTTCACTGATCCTCAGTTTTTTTTTCCAGTGCCATGTTTTTTTTTTTTTTTAATCACAGAAGCTTTGTAGTATAATTTCAAATCATGGCGTATGATGTTCCTTGCCTTGCCTTTGTTGTCTAGAATTGTTTTTGCTATTCTATGTCTTTTAGTTCAAATGAATTTTAGGAATGCTTTCTCTAGTTCTGTGAGGTATGCTTATGGTGTTTTGATTGGGATCACATGAAGACTGTATAGCAATTTTGGGAGTATGGCCATTTTCACTGTGTTGATTCTTCCTACCCATGGGCAAGGACTATCTTTCCATTTTATGACATCTTCTTTGATCTCGTTTTTCAGTGTGCTATAGTTAGATTCCTAAGTATTTCATTTTTTCCCCATGCTATTGTGAAAGGTGTTGTTTCCCTAATTTCTGTCTCAGTGCATTTGTTTGTGTACAAGAATGCTATTACTTTCTGAGTGTTGACTTTGCATTCCTCTATACTACTCAATTTGCTTACTAAATCTAGAAGTCTTTACACTCCAGTGGTACATTCAGGCTAGCTGCCTGGGTCCCAGAGGTTCTGAACTCCACCCATCCAGGCACAAGGCCCTTGCACCACATTTTGGGGGTGCATTCTGGCTAGCTGCCTGGGTTCCGGAGGCTCTGGTCTCACCCTGTCAGGTGAAAGGCCCTAATGTGATACTCCGGGGATTCACCTTGGCTAGCTTTGTGGGTCCTGGAGATTCTGAATTCCACCCAGCCAGGTGCAAGACCCTGGCAGCAAATTCTCAGGATGCATCCCTGCTAGTTGCATGGAGGATCTAAGCTCTGCTCAGCTTAGGATCCCAGTGCAATCGATTGGGGGAATGCCCAGTCTGCCTCACAGGTCACAGATGTACCAATCCTTGCACAGCCCAGAGCCACAGAGCCATCCATCAGGGAGTGACCAGCTCAGTCAACAGGTCCTGAAGATTTTGAGCTCTGCCTATAACAGTGCAAGGCTCCAGTGCCATAGTTCAAGGGTGCACCCTAGCTAGTCACACAAATATTGGAGGATCAAAGCTCTGCCCATACAGGTCCCAGTGCAACTCATCAGGAGGTTGCCTGGCCAGCTGCACAGGTCCCAGAAAAAAGTGACAAAATGGAAGAGCAAGAGGAAGTCTCAATCCTCCAGCCCATTGTAAAAAAATCCAAGAGACACTGAAATGGAAGACACTGGAACTCATACAACTGAACTTTCTGAAATGTTAGCAACTGAAGTAAAGAAACAACTCCATGAAGCTATAGAGGAAATCAGATCAGAAGTAATCTCCCAGGTAAAAAAAGAAATGACAAACATTATGAAAGAAATATTGAGTGTATTTGATCTAGATAAAAATAACAGAGGAACATAAGAAAATGATGGAAAATTTGAATAAACAATGTAAGACAGAATTAGAATGCAGGAAACGGATACAAAAGGATATTCAGGAAATTAAAAATTCCATTGAAAGCTGTCAAAACCACTTGAATGAAGCTGAAGATAGACCCTTAGACCTTGAAGACAGGATAGAAGCCTATGATCATGAAAGAAAAGATTTCTGAAAAATAACATGGAACTAGGAAACAACAATTCACCAGCTGCAAGGTGATACAAAGAGAGACAATATAAGAGTGATAGGTGTTGATGAAAAAGCAAGGTCAACACAAATGACCTAAGACTATTTACAGAAATAATAGCAGAAAAATTTTCAAATATGGGAAAGGAATCTGATATGCAGATAAGTGAGACATATAGAACCCCAATTAGCCATAACCAAAATAAGTCTACACCCAGACATATATTAATTAGAATCTCAGAAATTCTGTACAAGAACAGACTACAACAAGCTTTCAGAGAAAAGAACAGATCACCTACAAAGGAAAGCCTATCAGAATCACAGCAGACTTCTCAACACAAACCTTCAAGTCAAGGTGAGCTTGGAGTGAAATATTTTAAGTCTTGAAAGAAAACATCTTCCAACCCAGATTTATGTACCCTGCAAAATTACCTTTCAAAATTGATGGAGAAATAAGATATTTCCATGACAAATAACAACAAAAGAAATTCATGGCCATCGAACCAATACTACAATGAGTATTGAAAGATTCTCTAGAAAAAGATAAACATGACTACAATTCCAAGAACAACAACAGAAGAAAACCACTAAGCAGGGCAAACAATTAAACAGAATAAAAAGGAAAATCAACAGTGGAAAAATAACATGACAGTGATAAGACAGTACATATCAGTTATATCCACCAGTCTAAATGCGCTCAACTAACCAATAAAAAGAAACAGACTGTCAGAGTGGATTAAGAAACAACATTTAACTCAAAAGGAAATTTGTAGACTAAAAATAAAAGAATGGAAAACAATACTTCATTGGACAGGAACCCAGAAAAATAGCAGGGGTAACTGTTCTGTTTGTAGATAATGTGAACTTCAAACCAAGAATGATCAAAAGAGATAAAAAGATCACTACATACTTGTTAGGGGAAAACTTAAAGAGTAAGAGATTACAAACATAAATATATATGTACCAAATATGGATGCACCCAAGTATGTAAGACAAATTTTAATAGACATGAAAAACCAGATATGCAATAACACAACTGTAGTAGGGGACCTAAACACTTCACTGTCACAAAGAAACAGATCAACTAGACAAAAAATCTGCAAAGAAATAACAGAACTGAAACAAACATGTAAACAAATGGACATACTAGATTTTCACAAAATGTTCTACCCACTACATCAGAATATACATTCTTCTCAGCTGCATATGGGACATTCTCTAAAATAGACCATATATTAGCCCATTCTTAACTAAGTGCAAGGCATTGAAATTATTACATGCATATTATCTGACCATAGTGCAATAAAATTGGAAATTAATGACAAAAAAATCCCATAAGAACCCCATAAACACATAGCAATTAAATATCACTTTTCTAAACAACCAGTGGGTCACAGAAGAAATCAAAGAAATTATAAAATATCTACAATTGAATAAAATTGAAAGTACAACGTAGTGGAACCTGTGGGACACAATGAAAGCAATCTTCGGTGGGAAATTTATAGTGATAAATTCCCATATGAGGAAAATGGAAAGAACACAAATAAAAAACCCCTGATGTACCTCAGCATTCAAAAAAAAAGAGCAAGTTAAGCCCAAAGCCCAAAGAGGGAATTATAGAGATCAGAGCAGAAATCAATGCAATTGAAACTAAGAATGCAATACAAAGAATTAATGAATCGAAGAGTTGGTTCTTTGAAAGAATAAATAAAATTGATAAACTCCTAGCCAACCTTATCAAAAAGAGGAAAGAAAAAGTTCCATAAGAAATGAAAAGGGCGAAATTGCTACAGACTCTGTGAAAATATAGACAATCATCAGTACCTACTTTGAAAACCTTTACTCTCATAGTTTCAGTAACACAGAAGAAATGGACAGGTGTCTAGAAACATATGAATTACCAAGCTTGGATCAAGAAGATGTCTGCTCAATGACCTAATTTCAGTTAATGAAATTGGAAATGTAGTTAGAACCTTACCAACAAAGAAAATTCCAGGTCCTGATAGATTTGCAGCTGACTTCTAAAAGAAATTTAGAGAAGGCTTAATGTCAACACTCTTCAAACTTTTCAATGAAATTGAAAGGACAGCAAATCTCCCTAACTTATTCCTGAAAGCAAGCATTACCCTAATACAAAAACCAGGAAAGAGCCAACCAAAAAAGAGAATTACAGGCCAAACTCCCTAATGAACATAGATGCAAAAATCCTCAATAAAATACTGGCAAATAGAATGCAACAAATCATCATAACCAAGTGGGATTTATCCCAGGAATGCAGGGATAGTTTAACATATGCAAATCAATAAATGTAATACACCACATCAACAGAGCCAAAGACACATGATCACATGATCATCTCAATAGATGCAGAAAAAGCTTTTGATAAAGTCCAACACTTGTTCAGGATAAAAACCCTACAGAAACTTGGAATAGATGCTATCTATCTCAATCTGATAGAGGCCATCTATGACAAACCAATAGCCAACATTATACTAAATGGACAAAACTTGAAAGCTTTCACTCTAAAATCAGGAACAAGACAAGGTTTCCACTATCACCACTCCTATTCAATATAGTTTTGAGAACATTAACCAGAACAATTAGATAAGAGATATAAAAGGAATAAGGATATGAAAGGAAGAAGTTAAATGATCACTATCTGCAGATGACATGATACTCTACATAAAAGACCCCAAAAACTTCATCAGAAGGCTATTAGAGTTAATAAACAAATTCAGCAGTGTAGCTAGAAAGCCATCACTCAAAAATCAATGCCATTCCTTTACACAAACAAGAAACTTACTGAGAGAGAAATTAAGGAAATGACACCTTTCACAATAGCATCCAAAACAATGAAATACTTAGAAATCAACCTAATGAAGAATGTAAAAAATCTATTTGCTGAAAACTATAGTACTTTAAGAAAAGGAGATTGAAGAGGATATTAGAAAATGGAAAGATATTCCTTGCTGTTGGTTAGGAAGAACCAACATTGTGAAAATGGCCATACTTCCAAAACTATTATACAGATTTAATGCAATCCCAATCAAAATACCAATAACATACCTTACAGATCTAGAGAAAACATTTCTAAAATTCATTTGGAAACAGAAGAAACATAGAATAGCAAAGGCAATCCTGGACAACAAACGCAAAGAAGGAGGCATTACAATCCCTGACTAAAAATTATTCTACAAAGCTACAGTGATAAAAATCAGCATGGTACTCGCAAAAAAACAGACTTGAGGATCAGTGGAACATATCAGAAGATGAAAACACAACTACAAAGACACTCAGCCACCTAACTTTGACAAAGAGACTAAACATGTTCACTGGAAGAAACATAGCCTCTTTAATAAATGGTGCTGGAAAAATTGGCTTTCCATTTGCCAAAGACTGAAACTAGACCCAAGTGTATCACCATGCACTAACGTAAATTCAAAATGGATCAAAGATCTAAATACTAAAACAGAAACACTAAATCTACTGGAAGGCAAGGTAGGTAGAAATCTTGAAGACATATGGGTAAGCAAAGAGTTCTTGAACAAAATACAAACTGCATAGGAAATACTTCAAAGAATCAACAACTGAGATCTCTCCTTATTAAAAAGTTTTTGCACTTCAAAAGAAAATACTTACAAAGTGAAATGAAAACCAACAAAATGGGAAAGAAGTTTAGCCAGCTTTCATTCAGAAAAAGGACTTATATCTAGAACATATAAAGGACTGAAAAACATCAGGCCCCCCAAACTCAAAGACCCCCCTCCAAAATTGGGCATCTGAGATGAATGTCCATTTCTCAGATGAAGAAATATAAATGACAAATAAACAGAAGAAGACATGCTCAATATCACTGATCATACAAGAAATGCAAATTTAAACAGTATTGAGATTCCATTGAACTCCAGAAAGAATGGCTACCATCACGAAATCAACCTATAACAAATGTTGGCAGGGCTGTGGGGGAAAAGGCACACTTCTACATGGCTGGTGGGAGTATAGACTGGTGCAGCCACTGTGGAAATCAGTAGGGAGATTCCTCAAAAAGCTAGATTGGAAGTTCCATTCAATCCAGCTATTCCTCTCCAGGGTATTTTCCCAGAAAACTTGAAAATGTCATGTCATAGTGATATATGTGCACTCATGTTTATAACAGCACACTTTGTAATAGATAAATCTTAAAAACAATCAAAATGCCAATCAACCGCAGAATGGATAAAAAGTATGTAATATTTTTATACAGTGGAATATTACTGAGCTATAAAAAATGGATAAATGAGGATTTTATGGGTAAATGGAGGTAATGTGAGACTATACTCATAAGTGAAATAAGTCAAACCCACATTTAAAAATACCATAGTCTCCCTACAATAAAGAAATAAAAAAAATAAAAATCTGAAAAAATAATATGATCCAAAATATACAATAGATACTGTAATTATGAAAGGGAATGAAAATGCTCAAAAGGATGGAACTACTGGGATAGGGGACAGGAAAAAAGGAAGAAAGGAAAAGATTATGTGCATGTTGGTAAACATATATAAAATATGTATGTTTATGTATGCTAGATATGTATACTATACTATAGTATGTATCTATACTATAGATATGTATATGTATACTACTCTCATTTCAGCAAAAAGAAGAGTTTTTGCTGTCATTGCTTGATTGATCACTTTTGTGTCTAGATTTTATAACCTGAACAACTATTTCTGAGGTCACAATATGTAATATATTAACTTATGCAATATGCAATATATTAACTATAGCATCCAAAATTTTCTACTTTTTTCTTTTTAAAAATTCTATACCATTTCTATCCTTTTATTGTTTTACTTTTTAAAATAAATTTTTTAAAAAAACTATATGAAATCAGAATAGATGATCTTTACCTCGATCTGATAAAATTCATATATAATAAACCAACACCACCTTGCCAAATGGACAAAAAATGAAAACTTTCAACCTAAAACCAGGAACAAGGCAAGAATGTCCATTATTACCATTTCTATTCAATATGGTTCTGGAAACAGCAGCTAGAGCAAATAGATAAGAGAGAAAAATAAAAGGAATATGACATGAAAGGCAGAAGTTAAATTATCATTATTTGCTGATGAGGTGATACTCTACATAGAAGACCCCCAAAACTCCATTGAAAGACTTCTAGATGTAATAACCAAATTCAGTAATGTAACTAGATACAGTGTCAACATTCAAAATTCAATAGCATTCCTATACACAAACAACAAGCTCACTGAAAGAGAAATATGGGAAACCACATCTTTCACTATAGCATCCAAAAAAATGAAATACTTAGGAAGCAATATAACAAAGGAAATAAAAATCTATACATTGAAAATTACATTACTCTGAAGAAAGAAATTGAAGAGGATTTCATAAAGTGTAAAGACATTCCTTATTCATGGAAAGGAAGGACAAATTGTGAAAATGGCCATTCTCCTAAAATTGTTGTACAGACTTAATGCAATTCCAATCAAAATACATTTTTCAAACCTCACAGATCTAAGAAATCACTCCTAAAATTCATCTGGAACCAGAAGAGACCTAGAATAGCAAAGGCAACGCTGGGCAACAAATGCAAAGTAGGCGGCATCACAATTCCTGACTTGAAATTGTACTACAAAGCTACTGTGATAAAATCAGCATGGTACTGGCATAAAAACAGGCCTGAATATCAGTGAAACAGATTAGAAGCTACAACCACAGCTATAAACACACTCAGCTACCTCATCTTTGACAAAAGTGCCAAACGTGTTCACTAGAAGAGACATAGTCTTTTTAATAAGTGATGCCAGAAAAACTGGCTTTCAATATGATGAAAATTAAAATTAAACTCATGTCTATCACCATGCACTAAACTAAAGTCAAAATGGATAAAATATCTAAATATTAAAACAGTAACATTAATCTGCTGGAAGACAAAGTAGGTAGAAATCTTGACAACATAGGGGTAGGCAGGGAGTTCATGAACAAAAATGAAACTGCATGAAGTACTTTCCAGAATCAACAACAAATATCTCATTGATTTAAAAAGTTTTTGCAAGTCAAAAGAAATCCCCAGCAGAGTAAAAAGAAAATCCATGAATTAGGAAAATATGTTAGCCAACTGTCCCTCACACAAAGGATTTCTATCTAGAACATACAAAGAATTTTAAAAAATCAGGCTCCCAAAATTCAAAGACCCAATCCAAAAATGGGCATCTGAAATGGATACCCTTCTCAGATGAAGAACACAATAGTAACTAAATGTATGAAAAAATGTTCAGCATTTTAAAGAAATGCAAATTAAAATAACACTGAAATTCAATCTCACTCCAGAAACAATGTCCAAGATCAAGAAATCAAACAACAAGTGTTGGTGGGGCTAGAGAAAAGGGAACTCTTCTCCACTTTTTGTGAGATGTATCCTGGTGCAACCACTGTGGAAACCAGTGTGGACATTCCTCAAAAAGCTAGGACTGGAGTTTCCATTTGACCCAGCTATCCTGCTTCTGGGCATTTTCCCAGAAGAATTGAAAGCATCATACCACAGTGATATATGTACACTCATGTTTATAGCAGCACAATTTGTAATAGTGAAATCCTGGAAACAACCCAAGTGCCCAGCAATTGAGGAATGGGTAAAAAAGATGTGGTATTTTTGTACAATGGAGTAGTACTCAGTTATAAAGGAAGATTGCATCAAGGATTTTATAAGTAAATGGAAGTGACTTAAGAGATAGTCATAAGTGAAATAAATCAGACTCACAGATGTAAACACCATATTGTCTCCCTAGGGTAAGAATCTGAAAGGGAAAATATGATCCAAAATCTACAAATAAATATTGTGTAAGGGTAAGAAACTGCTCAAACAGGAAAAGAAATTGAGTTAGAAGAAAGGAGGAAAGAAGCTAGGGAAAAGGACAAAGACATAAATTTGTATATACATAAGATAGCTAAGATAACTATACTAGTAATTCTATTCATTCTTGGAAAAGAATAGTTAATACTCATGATTAGATCAATTTTTCAGGTATATATCTGGTAATCTAAGCAATTGTTTTGAAGGTAACAATATGCAGTATTACAACCATTGTTAAATCCCTATCGTCTTGTTTTGAAAACCTATATTGCTATTGCTTTGGGTTTGTTGTTGCTTGTTTATCTCTTTTGCTTTTTGTTTTCTGTTTTTTTCTCTTAAATAAAGACATAAAGATAATTCTAGAAGTCCTTTGATGGAGCTTTTTGCAGTCTTCTATGAAGAAAATAATGTCATCTGCCAATAACAAATAATTTAACTTCTTCCTTTCCTAACCATTTTTAATTTCCACTGTCTGCCCCATTCAGTGAGCCTCCTCTGCCACTGTTTCTGAAGGCATGGTCTTTTTTTTCTCTCTCTCTAGAATGTGCTTCAGTATTTTTTGTAGGGTTGAATTAGTGGTCATGAACTACCCCAGTTCCTCTCACGTTTTTTATTCTTAAGTTATGGATCCTCTTGTCATCTTCTAGCCTTTGTATTATTACTTCCTGGTTCCTTGTTATTTTTAAGAGATCTTTCCTTTAGCGATCACACGTTGAAAACCTGTCTTCAAGGTCTGATAGTTTATTTTTAGTTTCTTTTAAGCAGTTTGGTCAGCTTTCATTGGAGTGTTTAATTTCCTGGTAATGTCTTTGAATCTGTTTCATGTATTCTAGTTTTTTTTTTATATTATTCATTGAAGGTGTCTCTCCTTTCTCTATGTTCCTCCATTCTTCCATTTATGTCTTCTTGAGTGGTACTTCACATTTCTTTTATTATTTTTCTTATATCTTCCTTTATTTGTATTAATATTTCTGTTTTGAATTCTTTTATAATGTCATGAAGATAATTCTTTATGTCAGATGCTGCTTTTTCAGACACCGCAGGTATGCAACCCCTGATCTCTTCTGTGTTTACCTCTCCTGGGCCAGTATTGTTTAGGTTAGAGGCTGCAGACTTCCTTTTGTTTCTTCCTCTTGTCATGTTTCTGGTTTCTTCCAGACAGGTGGATATTGGGGGTCCCCAGTACTTCCTGTATTGGTTACACTTACTCTGAAGCATGCTGGCTAGGGGTTGCTGCCCTCCCCAGTCTGCTGATGACCCTGTCCTGCAGGGGCTGGACAGGGTGGCTCCTCCCTTCTGAGCTGGTCAACCTCTGGGAGTCTTCACTACATTAATGTGTGCCATGCTGACAGGGCTGGTTAAGGATAGCTTCAGGGAGACCTCATCCTTGGCTATTGGATCCGCACAGGGGCAGGACTCAGTCCAAGCAATTCTTACCAATCTGCTCTGTGCTAAGAGTGGCTGACTGAAGCCACTGCAGTTTTGGTTCTGGGCTTATCCTGCCCAACTCCAAAATGTCGCCTGGCCAATCACCCACTCCCACGGGAGGACTGAGTTCCTTGCACTCGCCACAAGCCAGTGTGGATCTCCAAGCCAGTGCTGTTCTCAGCTTGCTGCTCCCCTCCACAACTGCATCCTCCCTCCAAGGCCCTTGGGCTCGCCAGCCCCTAACTTCACCATGACTTGGTGTCTTAGTGGCATTTTGTACACAAAGGGACCAGCTCCGGTGAGAGTGTGTCTGGCTACAGCCTTTGGTCTATGTTTTTCTTTTCTTTTCTTTTCTTTTCTTTTCTTTTCTTTTCTTTTCTTTTCTTTTCTTTTCTTTTCTTTCTTTCTTTCTTTCTTTCTTTCTTTCTTTCTTTCTTCTTTCTTTCTTCTTTCTTTCTTTCTTTCTTTCTTTCTTTCTTTCTTTCTTTCTTTCTTTCTTTCTTTTTTTAAAATTTTTTCCCCTTTAGTTTCTTCCTGGGTCGAGAGGATATATCTCCTTCCATCTGGTCTTCTCCAGGATGTTTTATTCCAGCCTCTGAGCTGTTTCTCTCAGAGAGGCTCTTTACTTTGCTGCTTACTGATCTGCCATCTCCAACTCCCCCGCCCCCCACCTGGACTTTTTTTTGTTGGTAGGTTTTAAATTATGTTTTCAATTTCATTGACTGATACTGGGTTATTTAGAATTTTTATGTATTCTTGATTCAGTTTTGGTAATTCATATGTATCTAGGACTCTGTCCATTTCTTCTGTTTTTTTTTTTTTCATCTGAGTACAAGTTCTTGAAGTAGGTATTGTTGATCATCTGGATTTCTTCAGGATCAACTGTGATTTCACTTTTTTCATTCCTAATTACATAAATTTGAGTCTTCACCTTTTTGATAAGGTTGGCTAAGGATTTAACAATTTTATTTAATGTTTCATACAACCAACTCTTTGATCCATTGATTCATTGATTCATTTGAATCATTGATCGGGAGTTACACACCTGTGGTGTCTGAAAAAGCAGCATCTGACATAAAGAATTATCTTCATGACATTATAAAAGAGCCCAAAGCAGAAATATTAATATAAGTAAAAGAAGATATAAGAAAAATAATAGGAGCCAACCAGTAACAAGCCTGCCGCCCTGGTAAGTGACTGTGGTCTGGCAAGCCGTGACCACCCCAGGGCGGGGAAACAAGAAGTAACAGTGCTTCCTGAGATCCGCGCCATGTTGGAACTTAGGGTGCTGAGCCAACCAGTAACCAGCCTGCTGCCAACCGAGGTGCGGGCCTAGAATCAAACATACCATATCCACCCCCCCCCACTAACAATCGGGATCCAGGGATCTGGGTATCTCTTGGGAGGTGACCATATGTGGTACAGCAAGTGGGGGGAGTTTCCTTCTACTATCTCTGAAGGCAGATATTTTTATCGCTGTTTTGCTTTGTCCTGATTAATGGTGTTGCTCTATTCAATATTCTGTCTTGATGTATTCTATAATGTTGTGTATGTCTTTTGATTTTGCTGTACCTAGTAGAAGAACAACTATTTTGAAGATAACATGATATACAATGTTGCCTAATACTGTTGTCCTGGTGACCTGCTGTGATGTTCTGTGCCAATTTCACTATACTGTCTCAATTGGCTTTATTCCATCCTGTTTTGTTGTATATTACTACTTCCAAGTTAATGAAAATTAAATAAAACAATAGAACATGAGAAAACAAGGTAACAACATACCTCCAAAAACTCCCAACTCCATCAAAGCTGATCCATGTGACATGGATGATGAGAAACTCAAAAACAAAACAACAGAATTATATAAGGTGATTAAAAAGGAAATAACAATAACAAAACAGATCAATAAGCTACTGAGCAAGCTGAAACTTGATATAACTAAACAGATAATGTACTTAAAAAGCAAAAGGAGGAAAAGAAAATGCACTAAAGGATATAACAGCATGTATGTTTAAGTGTGTGGGATTGATAACCATATTACCAAGTTTTTGTTGGATCGTTGAACAGAACTGTTTACAGCCTCACTGTTTGCTCACTTTGTATGCCTGAATTTTGTAACATGAACAACTATTCTAAGAAGGCAATATATAATTTATCAAGTAGTGATTTCTTAATTTTTTTTGAAATTCTGTATTATTTCTACCCTTTTTTCTGTTTTGCTTTTTTTCTTTTAAAATAAAATTTAAGAAAATGAAAAAAAGAAAAAGAATAAAAGAATTATTTTCTTAGTCTCAATTTCATTAATTTCTGCTATCTTTATTTATAATCACCCCATATGAGCTTTGAGTTTGAGTTGTGCTTCTTGTTCTAGAAATATTTATTCATTTAGAGACAGCGTCTCCCTATGTTGTGCAGACTAGCTTTGAACTCATTACATAGCCCAGGCAGTCCTCAGATTTGCAGTGATCTTTCTGCCACAGCCTCCAGATTGCTGGGATTACAGGCATGTATCACCATACCCAGATTTTGCCAAAAGTTTGAGGTTCAACATTAGGTTGTTTATTTGAGCTGTACAGCTATATAACAAAATCCAACATATACTAGGGACTTGTGTATAATGTGTTCCCTCTGAGTAATTTTACTCTGTGTGTGGGGGGGGGATTTAGGGGCACACCAGACAAAACAGAGTTGAACAAGCAGAAATATAGTAGGAATGAGGCTGGATGGCAAAGGATAATCACCCAAATTTTGGGAACCTGGAGAAGAGCACAGGAAATAAAGAATGAAACAGAAAGCAAAAGAATATTGAGTGAACCAGAAAGAGAACAGTGTATGTTCACTGACATGAAAACATCACAAAATCAAGATAGTTGAGGGAAAAGAGAAAAAAGACAAACAAAGCAAAATAAAACAAAACCTAAACAGTTTAAAATGAAATAAATCAATCCAAACCCCAACCAGACAGAAAAAGGCAAACCCATCAAACAAACAAACAAACAGAAAAATAATCAGATTCCTTTGGTGCCCACAGATCTGAGGTAGTGTCAAAGTCGGAGCCCAGAAATGTGCTGTGCCACCCTGTCAGGTCTGCAGTAGGATTTGCACTGGGTATGGGGTTGAACTTGGCTTCTGGATGTGGGGGCTGGGACTGGTCTTCAGCTGACAATGTTCTAGGTGTTTGTTTCTTCTTGCCATGTTTGTCTGTAAGGCTCTCTTCCATTTGCTATGGCACCCTTGGGTAGGGAGAGTCCAGGATCACTCCCAGATCCATGAACAATTGGCTCCTTCAGGACCTTGCCTAGCTTCCTCTGTTCCACACCACTGACTCATTTACCCACTGGTCGTAGGGTGGTAGAATGCCATTGTCCCACAATAGGCCAAGGCTGCTCTGTTGCTTGGTGCTAGTTGCAGACCAGGGGGACCTTTCCAGTCCTTTGTAGTGAGGGTTAATACTGGCCTTTGGCAGCCACCAGAGTGGAGTCTGGAGTGGTCCCAGCTCCTACTTCTCAGCAATATTCTCCCCAGTCTGCTTCTCAACTGCTGGGAGTCTACCGTTACAGGAAGCTGAGCTAGTTAGAAATATTATAGGCAGTCAGACAGTGTTGGGCCCTTGAAAGAGCCAGTGCAGAAGACCAGGAATCTTATAACTTTGGAAGAGATGGGTACCTGCTGCTGTGGGCCAGATCCCAAGAAAAATATCAAACAAATGCAACCACATCCTAAGTATAAACATCAGGGATTGATATTCTAAATAAGTATAACCCCCCTTGAGGAAGCCAGGAGTCACCATCCCAATGCCCTATAGGAGGAGTCACTGCTTTTTAAGCATGTCTGCTTGCTATGTGACTCATTTCCCTATTGGACCCTGATTTCATCAATTTTATCTGAGTAATTACACTCATAATCTTATTGGGCGACCAAAGTTCTGTTGCACTGCATGCACTCTTGCTTTGTGAGTTCCCATTTTCCCCATCTTGAACCCACCTCACCTCCTGGTTTTGCTCTATAAAAGTCCCTAGAAAAGATAGAGTCTTCAGCAACCCACTTGGGGCCCCTTCTCTCTCTCTCAGACAAAGGATTTCTTTCTCTCAATAAACATATTTTGCTCTTAACTTCCATTGTTCCTAAAATTCCTTCTTCAATTTTAGAGAACAAGAACTTGTACCAGACAACTAGTAGGTTGGGAGTTTCATTCTGCTGTATTGCTATGATATTTGGGAGGCTGAGGCAAGAGGATTGCTGCAAGTTCTGAGGCAAGGGGATTGCTGTGAGTTTGAGGCCAGCCTAGGTTACAAACTGAGTTCAAGGACAGCCTGAACTGCATAGTAAAACTCTGCTTCCAAAAAGAACAAAAAAATACACAGGGAGAGGTCATCTGTGACTGAGCTTGGAGCAGAAATGTAGTCCACAATGGGCCAATTGGTTGAATCTTTAAGAACAGGTAGAATCTTTATAACTGGCAGTACCATATCAGGAGGTCTTCAATCCATGGGTAGGGTGAAAGGCCTGGTTGAAGAGTGAATGAATTTTCATGTGTCCAAGAGACAAGAGAGGAACGTGGCAAGCACAAAGTATGCTGGAGAAACAGTGGAAGATGTTTTAGAAAGCTATGACTACAGGATTAAAGATTTTAGACTGTATTCCACGGAAAACGGGTAGCCATTCATTGAGGATTCCTGAGTAAGAAATGAATGCAAACAAACATTTTACAAAGATGAATCTGGTGTTGCTATACACATAAGTAAGAATTTCGAGAGACTGCAAGGCAGTTGCAGTGTCCTCAGACTGAGATACAGAGTCCATGGAAGTCTCTGGGGAATGGACCGAAGATAGGGTCCCACAAACCCTGAGAAAATGTTGCTTTTCTTCTGGTAGTAAAGGACAGCCAGCTTGGTTAACTGTGTGAGATTTTGGGGGGTAGGGTGGGGAAAATGAGGCTGCAGAGGTTTGGTGGGGTTGGGGTGCCAGAGGGTAGGGATGGGTGTACTACGCTGCTGACCCTGCAGCACTGGGTCAGTAACTGCAGAAGGAGCAGTTGGTCAGGTCCGGGAGACAGAGCAGTGCTCTGCGGACTGAGAAGCTGCTGCAGGTTTCCCTCACCCTGTTTTTCTTCTCCACTCTCTCTCTCTCTCCTCTCATTGCTTTTATTATTCAAAATCTCCCCTCTGAGAATTTTTACTGGCCAGTAAAATAAACCACTTCAGAGGTTGTGGCTCCAATGTCTTTCCGATGGAGCGCAAAGGTATTGGTCACATCAGCTTAATTGTACTGCTGTGTGCTGGAGGTGAAGGAGCTGGGAGAATCGGCAGGGTGTGGTGCCTAATTAGATTAGAAAGGGACAGTAAGACAGGAGACAACAATGACATCATTATTTTGATTCTGAATGATCAGGAAAATTTTCAAAAACACAAAGTGTTTTGGGAAAAATGTAGTAATTATAAAATCTTGTTGATAGGACCTTAGATAAATCTCTTTTAGTCTAACCTTAGATCCTAGTTCTCAGATCCCCTCCAGCTGCTCTTGCCTGAATAATGTTGGCCCTAGGTTAGACAGTTCCTCTAACAAGAGACGTTTTTATCTCCTCAAATACTGTATTTCCCTTGGGAGTTTCATTCGAGATGTTCTGAACACACGGTGGCAAGAGCCTGTTCAGTTTATCGGAAATGCAGGATTCAAGTCACAGAGACAGGAGAGAAAAGATTTGAGGACAAGATGAGGCTTGACATTGTGACAAGTACCTATGAGAAATAGTCTCTGTAGAGACAAAGAAATGCTGAGGAGAGAACCATGATCAGGCTTCAGAAGTCAGGGGAGAGGAAAAGGAACTAGAAAGGAGGAAATGACGAGGGGAAGAAAAGATTAATTATGGTTCAGGGTCAAGGAAGTTGAGGAAGTCATAGGGAGTCAAGTAATAGGCTGAAAGACCAGGGAACTCTTTTAGCTTCTTCTGGGTCATGTATTCATAGTTTGACTTAATTATCTTGTTAGAAGTCAGTTCTTAGACTGTCAGACAAACCTACATCTATTCCAGGCTGAGAGCCTAGTACAAAACCAAATGTGCGTGTTCGACCCTGGCCCTGAACTAGGTTCAATACACGATCTAGCAAGCTTCTTTCTTGTCAAAGATGGAACCCTGACATAAAATTACGTTGTGTCCAACAAGGATGATGCCGAGGCTGTGTGTCTCACTCAGTGAGTCGGGTTGATGAATGAGTGCGCTTGAGGGAGCAATGGTCCAGGTCTATTCTCAGTTATCAGTGAAAGACCATTGATGATGTCATTTGAACCCATTCCGGACCTTTCCCCGCATCACACAGTCGCTGGCCATGAAACTTGGCAGAAGTGGCAGTTTTGTCTACTGCTGGGCTCACACCGACAGGATGTAGGATATTGCAGACCAGACATGGTGTGTTTTAAGGTTGCTGCCTAGGAATAACCTGATGTTATTTCCTAAAGATTGGCATCTGATCTAAAAGTTGGATCATTGTGGCACTTGATCTGTAAATGTGATGATTGCGGCTCAATCATTTATTTTACTTTATATAGATAAAAGCACTGTTGACACTGGAACCTTAAGTGACTAGGAGGTATAATTTGAGGGGTTCAGTAAAACATATTTTAGAGGGAAAAGAATAACTCATCTCAATGATTTCACTGTAAGGGTCTGAAATTTGTACGTTATTTACATTTTTTGTTGGACTTAAGTGCTGCCATGTGGACCTGTCGATCAGTTAACCCATCAGATGGTGGCACACTGCCAGGCTCTCCTGTGAGATAGGGTGCTCTGATGGGAAGGTGTCCTTTAGAAGGACGTGAGTCCAAGGCTG
This sequence comes from Dolichotis patagonum, assembly GCA_004027295.1. Taxonomy (NCBI): domain Eukaryota; kingdom Metazoa; phylum Chordata; class Mammalia; order Rodentia; family Caviidae; genus Dolichotis; species Dolichotis patagonum. The sequence goes on from PVJX010005006.1 coordinate 16,972, forward strand.
TGATGGAATTTGAGAATGGTAAGGGTGCAGGGCTCCTGGAAAGAGGCTGAAGATTTGAAGATCAGAGTGGGAGGGCAGAAGGTTAGAGAATCCCAGCTATCTTAGTTACACTTCTCTTGCTGCTAGTTTAAAATACTTCATGCTCAAAGTTGAAGAGAGAAAGGCTTTTTTCAGCTCATACTCTGTAGAGTTTTTAGTCCATAATCAGCGGACTCCAAGCAGGGTGGCACATGGCAGAGAGGCAATAGTTCACAGCTGTGGGAAAACAGCAAAAGCAACAAGAAAGAAAGCCTAAGAGCAAGCCTCTTTCTGTCCCTGATATTTATGCAGGCTACTCACCCTAGGGCAGCACTCACACCCATAATCTCAGCACTGGACCATGAATCGGTCATAAACTCTAGATTCAGCCACCGTGGAAAAGCCCGCCCATCATGACCACATGAGGCTCTGAGGGGATGTTTAGACACAAACCATAACAACAGCAGCGCTATTTTAATGAATGTACAGTTATCCCTTGACACCTAAGGGGACTTATTTGGGATCCTCGTGGATACCTAAACCTGTGGATGCTTAAGTCTTCTACATAAAAAAGCAGAGTATTTGCCTACAACATCCTCCAATATGCTTTAAATCTTCTCTGGATTATTGATAATAATACCAGATGCAATCGAAATGCTGTAAATAATTGTTATACTGTATTGTTCAGGGAATAATGACCTAAAAATTCTGTATGTGTTCAGTGTAGACACAGTATCTTTTTTACTTTAAAGAGAACAAAACAAAATGAAACAGAACAGAACAAAACAGATCGGAACAAAACAATGCTTGGAACAAATGACACAGGATTTCAAAACAAGACAACAGGAAATCAACAGTGGCTACCATAATGTCTCTTGTTTTCTTCAAACCAGTTGTTCATATCTTCACACATATTGAAATCAAATAATGGAAAAAAGTCTAAAACCAATCAAAGCAAAAGAATGAAAGCATTATAGGCCTTCAAAACAAGATGATAGGAAATCAGCAAGGGCTACCGTGGTGTCTCGTTTTCTTCTAAGTAGCTATTGTAGCACATATAATAAAATCAATTCTTGCAAACTGTTTAGTAGAAGTTCTAGGCATGTCTAAGCCCATACATGTACATCTATCATTTCTGTATTAGAGGGAAAAACAAAGCAAATCAAAATACAAGAAAAACAAGAAACAAAAGAGAGAAATAAATAACAATAACACAAAGCCCCAAACAATAACAATACAGGCTTCAAAACAAGGTGGTTGGAACATAACACACACAATATTTTTAAAAAAATATTTTGATCTCCGGTTGGTTGACTTTTAGGATGCAGAACTCACAGAGACAGAGGACCAAGGGTACTTACAACTCTTTAGTTTTCCTTTCTTCATATTGGAGAAGCTTATCCACTGTGAAGGAACAGGCTTTCCTGATCGAACAGAGGAAAATAGTTGGGGCAAGCCTTGGGAGGGGTCTGACTAAGATTCATTTACAATCTGTAATACTTAGACACTGTATACTCAGGAATTTTGCTAATGTTCTTTGAGCTTCTTCCATCTGTTCAGTTGGCCTGCTCAGATCAGAATGTTGTTTCAAAGGTTAGTATTAAATGCAACCATCTGTACAATGCCTGATACCAGTCACTGTTCTTTTTCTTTCTTCACCTCCCCCAAACTCCTTCTCTACTAACAGGAGACTGTATGGAAGCTGAGAGAGAACAGCGGAAGATGCTCTTGACTGCTCTGTCTCTGACTGCTTTTCGGATATTCCAGCCACATCTGAGAAGTTCCTCTACCAGAGGCAGCACGGCTCAGGTTATCACCCAAAGTCCTGGGCTAAGTAGAGGCCTGGGTTTGGTTTCATGATCTATGGTTGCCACCAGGGCGTTCTTGATAACTTTTCAAATTGGGGCCTTTTGCTTTCGACCCCATGATTTATGCATCAGCCATGCACACAGGGGCATTTACTTGGTGGCTCAGCCCTCCCTTGAGGGGCAGCCAGGGCTGCACATGGTAGAGAGGACACCAGGGGAGAATGGAAAAAAAAATCTCTTGGAAAATCCTTCTGGCATGAAAGAATAAAAAAAAAAAAAGGAATGAAAGAAACATTCTTTCTACTAAGGTCTCCTTGGCCCATGAAAGCGCTGTGGGAAGTCGGAATGGATATTTAAGTATATTCCTTCTCCATCTCTTTACATTACATGTTTGAAGCCTTAAAATATACATATTCACATATCCTTCAACACAAACCAAATAATACAGCTGCCAAAGGATTGAAGTATTTTCGGAAACATTTGTTCCTCTTATATTTTGTTGATGTCTAAACACAGTCCTTTGAAGTGAACATTCCCTGATCTAAGTTAATTTATTCACATCTTTACATCAACTATCTGGGTGGTTCTTGTAACAAATTATGCTCAGCTTTGTTTCGAATCCCTAAAACCAAAGAGCAAGACTCTACAGAGTATTTTTACTGGAGTAGAGAGATGGGTGACTTTAATAAACTTGGTGATTTATTTTGTCCCACCCAATCCTGGCCTCTTAGGAAACTGCAAGCTGATATGGATTTGCAAAGAGTAGAAGTCACTGTGCTTATGAAATCAGCTGCACTGGACACTGGTCCATGATGTGGGAGTCCACATGGAAGCCAATATGAAGTGGGATTTGTTCAAGAAGTGACAGCATCAAAACTGACACCGATGAGCAAATTCAGTGCCTGAACATGGGTCATAGTTGCACTTAAAGCAATCCTAAAATGATCTATAGGGAGATGTTCTGTTACTGAGTGTCTTTGCTTTCACTCTGGAAAAGTTTTCAAAGACTGAATTGAAAGAGAAAGGCATCAAGATAATGATGCACACTGAGGCCTCAGGGACGCAGCCTCCTTGCTCCTGGACTCGGTGACATTATCCTGCCAAAGACCCAGTGGGAGCTGGGGCTGCAGGAAGAAGGAAATGGGTTTGCATTCATTGCTGGGCCCTGACCAAGGCTGAGTACGTAGACAATGGCACCCACTGTTGAAAAAATAATAAAGGAACGGATGAAAGATTTCATTCTGATTTTCCTCCAGTGATAGGAGTCAAAATGCCAAATTACCATGTGAAAGCCCACTTTCCTGACACTGACCCCACCTTAAGACAAAATGACAGAAAATAAGCACCACAGACCTTATTACAGTTTGAGACAATTTTGAGCATGGTCTCATACACCAAAGAAGTTTGCATGAGCATCTAAAATTTTAATTAAATGAATTAGTGGACATGAAAAGGTGTTGCCAAGTATAACGCTATTTAATTGCCTGGTATTATTATTATTATTAGTATTATTATTATTATTGGTACCAGGGATTGAACTCACAACCTCTCACTTGCCAGGCAGGTGCTTAAGCTGCTGAACTAAATCCTTGCCTGGTGTTATTATTATTAATTAAAATCAATTAAACTCCCATGTGAAGCTTGTGTTCTTTTATGAGAAATATGCAAATGTGTTCTTAGATATACTACTTAATTGGAAGATAAAAGCAATTTTTATCAGGGAAGGAAAACAAATTGGAACCAACTGAGAACCAGGGAGACAGGATAACCGCAAAGTTCAGAAAAACGAAGTGACGATGTTTAAAGTCAATTCCTTGAAAACTGAAAAAACAAAAGCTTCATTCCTAATTTAAAAGGGGGAAGAAGTTTTATCTGGAATGCTGACAAGCCAACAGGAGGCTATCAGCTGGTTTGAAAAATAGAGAGAAAAGTTAGTTCTGGGTTGCTAGGCAACAGATTTCTAAGCGGAATTCTCTATATTTCTTAAAGGACTGGTTCGATATTTTGGTTCTGCAAATACTGGTTATTTATTTACCTATTCACTGTGAATTAGAGTGGTTGCTCTCAGAATAAGATTGGGTAGGCAGGAAGAGCACAAACACAATTAGAGTGTGATTAGGAAGGTGAAAGTTGTGTCATACTAAGACATTTACTCTTCCGGGTGAAAGGTTGTCTACCTAATGCCACTCTGACTAAAGTAGATTCTACAGTATATGAGCAAGATGATTCTCAATTAGAGCTTTACGTCTCCAAGAATCAGCGAGAACCAATAAAAATTCATTATAAAAGATAAAATGACTCACAGAAGACAAATGGCCCAGTGTCTGACAACAAAGAAATGGAGGCATGCTTTGGAAGTGGTTCCAGGGTGTGTGTTCAAGGGTCCTGCCCCACAGAGGTCAGCCCTTGTAGGTCATGGCTTCATAAACACACAGGATCGTCCCTGCCAGTTCTCAGGTGTTGGTCCCAACTCCAGAAAGAAGAGGGCTTGAGGGGTCAGAAAAGACTCAGCCTTATGGTTTAGTAAACTGATCTGAAGGATGAGATGCAATCTGTGGCCTTTGAGATGAAAGCCCTGCTGGGTCCCTCTCCCAGCAGAGCTATTTCATCAGGTTTCCTCATGGAGAGTCAGACTCAGAGCTCGAGGGCGGGAAGGAAAACAGTTTTGGTGCTGGAGAAGAGGGGAGGATTTGATTAATGTACAGCGAGGGAGCGAACCAGTTCTCAGAGAAAGGAATCTTTGATCAATGAGACGCAGAAGCATCTTTCAAACCCCCAGATTCCAGCCACTTTAAAAAAGAACAAAAAGAAGCTGATTCAGAGCACAGCTGTTGTTATTTAAAAACAAAAACCAAAGAGGAAGAAGCAAAAGACAAGAAAAACTCTGTACCACATCGTTTCAATCGGATAACCAGAAAGAGCAAGGAATGGGCAAACAGTCTCGCTTCAGAATTCAACCAGGCCACGGGGGCAGTGTTCAGGCCACTGCGCGGGAATAAACAAGGTCTGAGAGAGACAAAGCAAGATTTCTTTTTTCTGGCAATCTTTTTTCCTGAACATGCATCTGGTGGATACTGAGATGGATATTTGCTGGAGAAAAGCAGACCTATCAGATATTAAGACAGAAAGTAGCTTTGATCACTTGCCCACCGTGTGCAGGACACTCTCAAATGGGTTATTGATTGAAACAGCAAGCCTTTTCCTGGGAATTCATTATGAAATTGCTGAAAGAAATGTAGATCATCTGTCCCTAAATTAGGACAACAAATGGGCAGATGCTTTAGAAAGGGTGAATTATTATTTTGTCTCAGATGGTCCAAATGCAAGTTTATCCAACTGGAAGCTTTTTGTAGTAGTTTTTCGTGTCAGCTCTTTCTAGAAGCAGGTTTGGGCTCTGTATTATTTTATCTCTGTTCAACAGACAAGTGTTAATTTAGAGGATTCAGATGTTTCACATATCTCTTCCCATTCTCTCAGGAAGTATTACACAGATAGCAGTTTGTTGCTTTCATGATTTGTAGTTTGTCTCAAACGATCTAGTCATGTGAAGTCCAGGAACCCCGATTTCTTGCATGCTGTGGACCTGTGTGTATAGTCCATGGTGAAACGCAAAGATGCTTCCAACTGGTTCAACATTCTCTTGTTTTCACCATTGCATATCTGGTTGAGTTGCTGCTACTCAAAACTTTTAACGAGCTTCAAACTTGCCCAGCAAGACTGCACAGTCTTTAGAAAGCCCATGCTAGTTTGTCATTCAGGTACAACAAATGTCTGCATTACTACACACCTGTCTAGTGAAAAGCATGAGTCTTAACCCGCAGAGTTGCCCCATTTGGAGGGCTACCTGTGACCAGGACTCAGCCATCTCGGATTCCCTATAACTGCATGTCCTTCTCACTGTTTGATCTGTAGGTTTCGTAGTCGAAGTCCCAATACTTGGAAGGATGTGCTCGCGATAAGGATTCCAATCACAGCTGCCAGTCAAAGCGAGCTGGAGAGTGTGAAGAAAGACGTGGCGGGTAGAGCAGCCTACTTGATTAGCGCTTCCGTGACCCTCAGCTCAGAAGCTGACTCCTCAGCCTGAGTCCAAGGGATCCCCTGGGGTCCACGCGGTGCTTTAACACAGAATATACCGACAGAGTCCAGAGCTCACGTGAAGCACCGTGTGCAACACCGCGCCTCAGTTCTGTTGACTTTAGGGGAGCCCTGCTCCACGCCGGCCAGTGTTTCCCCAAGGACCTATTGTCTGCCTTCAGATGGTTTTCTACTCTGTTTCCTGGGGCGTCACTGTCAGCGCACCGCTGAGAGCATCAATCATCGCCGGCTCTCCGTCCTTCCTCTCCAGTGCAGCTCTCTGCCTGCGTGGAGGACCGCGGCTTCAAAACCCAATGTATTGATCAAGCCCGCTGGAGTCTGGGCTTAATGTGTGTGCTCAAATGAGCTGGCCGTTCCGCGCGGAGCTAAAATGTTCATTTTCTTCTGTGAGTCAGGCTAAAATGGCTCCAAGGAGCATTTGAGATTGAAGATCACAATAGCTAAAAAGCTACGGAGGAAAAGAAAATTAAGTTTTTCAGAATTGATTACAATATTTCTAAAGAGATTCTTTATCTTTTCTCAAAATCAAACTTCCCATTTGGACTTGTCAGTGTTCGCTTTTAGTGAAACCTATTTTTATGGTGCTTTTTGATTAATGGAAAGGAGTCGTATTTTTCTTCACTGTAATAAAAATCAAGCTGTCTTGTGGTGCCCTTCGAAACAGAAATCAAGGGATGATTTGAACAGAATATTAATAGTGCTCCTTTAAACTTCTGGGTTTTATCCTGTTTTAATAAAGTAAATTTTAAGTTAATCTCTTGAGAACACAATGTACATTTTGGGAAAATACAAGCATTTATTGCTGAGTGATGGCAATCTTTCCTACATTCCTTCCTATTTACAGATAGCAGGGAGAAGAAAGGCGGGGACCGCGTTCTTTTGTGCAGTGCATGTGCTGAGTGGGGCGGACGGAATGTGTGATTAGATGAATTTGGGCATCTCAATCATTTTATTGTAACTATTGTTATAGATTAGAATCCATGGGGCATAATTTTTAATTCAAGGATAAAGAGTAGATTTCTCTATTCTAAAAAATGATTTTTCTGTTTCTGGTGATAAGTCTTAGAATCAGGCCATGATCTAATAGCATCGTACATTGGTTATGCATTGATTTAATTTAGCCCGATCCTATAGGAAATCTTGGAACTTTTGCCAATTAGAATGTCTTCCAGCTGCTTTGAGACCTCCTCAGAATCTTCAGTGGGCAATAGAATTATTTTAATGCTTGTGCCTTAATATCTCTTTTATGTAGGTTTTTTTTTCACTTTTTGTGTCACCATATTTGCATCAAATTACTCCCCTACAACATTTTTTTTTCAATTTCTTTTCATTATCTGCCCCCCCTCATCCATAGAGGAACCTATGGAACTTTTTATGGATACTTTTGCACTAATTATTCCCTTCTCCTGTAACATTTTTAATACCTCAGACATGCTGTTTACCTTTTGCACACCTTAACTTTTCAGCTGGTCACTAAGATTTCATTTGCCTGTCAAAATCTACATTTCAGCCCCTTGGGATGATATCAGGCACCCCTTCCCAAATGCCTAGAGGAAAATATACATATTATATTACCAAGTAAATAGTATGTTATTTTTTAATTATTTTATTTAAGATTATTTAGTTTTTATTTAATGTTTTTTATTTATTTGATTTATTATATATATGATACTTTTAAAAATGATGCTACTGATTGCAAGATACTTTATATATTTTTGTATGTAAGGGTGTAAGGTGACAGATGATCTCCTTACATTTTGCATACACCTCCTCTGAGTACCGTGAGTATCTCAGCTGCTGGGCTGATGGGACAGGTGGATACACCCAGACCCAAGCTGGACATCAGAAAACTACAGAGGCATAATCAGAATTTCTTCCAGTGCACTGCAAAAGTGACAGTGGCTCAGTACAGCCCAGCATGCACACTGTACCTTATTTTGTTGGATTTCCAATGTGGCTTCAAGGTAACAAGGGTTTTTCTCAACTTCATCCTCACCCCTTCAAGCATAAAGAAGCAATTTTTTTCCCCACCTCAGTTCCATGATGGCAAATTTGGGGTCAAAGAGGAAAAATAAAAAAGGGTGTAAATCAGAAATGTAATAAAAAAGAGACAGAGCAAAGGAAGAGAGAGGAAGTAGAGGATATTAGGAAAGGCACAGCATGTTCCTGAGAAGAGGAGAGTGGGAATAAGGAAAGTTCTCTCTGGTTTGAAGATTCTTCTAAAAACCTTCCTGTGACTTACAAAATCCTTCCACCAAATCTTGGCTGGTCAACATTCTCACTTAGAATGTAGACATCAGGATGAAGGTACATGTGGGGTGTCCAGGGAGTCGCCCCAGGACAGCCAGTAGTTCCCACAGTCAAGACTGGAACCCAGGACTCTGGTTCTGGGGGCCATGGTTGCCACCACACTTCTCTGCCTTTCTGTAGAACCTGAGAGTTCCCTTTCCCTCTGCTCAGCCTTCTCCAATTTCATGCTACTTACTTTCTGGATCAGGGGTGTCCCAGTCTTCCTTATCAGAGTCTTGGGTAAAATTCTGCAAGTATTTAGTGTTTCAAAGAATCCACCAAAGATATTTAATTTGAAGATTCCCAGGTGTTGAGCCTGGAGATGGAGACTCAGAGGTTGTGAATGGAGCCCTGGAATCTGCCATTGTCACAAACCCTGTCCTTGAGCTGACTCTGCTCACATGTGCCCCATTCTACCCAGAACAACACTGCATCATGCCTGGTGTGTTGTTGGGCTTCTGTCGAAAGTTCTTCAGTCATGATGGCCAAAGTGGAAGATCATTTGTCTCACTCTTTATGCCTGGAATCACTGCATTTTTGGGGAAAATTATGACAAATCATTTTTTTGGTTAACAAATAGCTGAAAATCTTAAGTACAGAAATGTGAGCACAATGTATATATTTCACTTGTGTTATTTTATTGGCACCTTGCCTTATTAGACTAATTACCAAAATCAGTACAATGCAATACTATTTTTAAAGTGAAAAATTATGTTAGAAAAACACGACAGAGCTGGAGGTGTAGCTGAGTGGTACAGTGCATGTTTAGCATGCACCTGTCCTTGGGTTCTATTCCTGGCACTTGAATGAATGAATGAATGAATGAATGCAATGTATTTACACAAAATATATGCTGTGGAATCCAGTGTGTTTACTGGACCTAAGCAGATTGGCCTATGAATTTTCTAGAAGCCAAAGTGAAAAGGAAAATCAATCAATGCTGTGATTTTTGTGACAAACCACTTGCCCAGAGGGACAACCATTCCTATGGTTAGAACCCCCAGATATCATCCACTCTCCAGTGTAATATGTGATGTTCTGAATGACATCTTCACAGTAAAACCCAGTCACGAAGTTCATCTGCTGCTATACATTGTGTCTATTTTGTGAGTGTCTTTAGTTGTGCTCTTGTGGCTGCCTTAATGTTCTGAATCCATTTCAGAATGTTTACTCTTCATGGTCATTTTGACTTTGAGAAAGAGCATCAAATCTAATGAACAAGGTATTGGACCAGCAGGCTTGGCTGTTACTAAGTTTTCCTTGGACTATTTATCATTTGTTCATCCATCTTGTTATCTTCCAGTAGGTTCCAGTAGTCAGTGGAGAGCAGGCATCAAAAATTTTGAGGAAAATGTCCTCAAGAAAACTTACTTGTCAGATATTAACTCAATTTACTCCTGGGAATTGTTTGTGTCTGACATTATTGGATTGCAATTGTGGAATACTTGGGTTCAACATACAGGGCATTCAGAGAATGACTAGTTCATAATGGAAATGGACTCTCTTTAAATGCGTGACAAGAGTCTGAATTTGTAGGGACAGCAAAGTCTAGAAGTGACACAATTATGAACAAACATCTATATAATCTCAACATGATAATGAATTTGACACAGACCAGTGTCTGCATACGCATGCTCTTAAAGGGTGAAATGTAAATATCACTAACAAGCCTGTTTTGGGTTCATTGGAGTAAGCATGTACCAGACTTCTAAGCATAGGTATCAGCATGACAAGAAAAATCCTACGGTGTTCTTTTTTGTTTTCTTTAATATTGCAGATTAGAAAAGTTGTGTATGGCATTTGTTCCCTAATAATGTTCCTCAGGTGTAAAGGACTGTCCTGGCTTTGGTTGTCAGTCTGTGCTTAAAAATGTCACCAATAATTTGTAGCCTGGAAGTGTTTGACTTGTTGGACCCCTGGTGCTAATGAGATCCACTGATTTCTGTAAAATCCCTGCCTGTCATCAGCTCAGCAGTAGGTACAATGTTGAAGCTCTAATGAACCCAGGATAACTTTAAATAGCCAGTTTGATGTCTTCTGATTTTATTACTGGGCAAAAAAAATCGGCGTTTCATGGTTGGAACTTGATTCTTCTATCCTCTCAATGTACTCTTTCATTAGGACCCAAGCTATTTGATAAGAAGGTCGAGTTTGATTTTAGAGGATACCCCATTCTTGTAGAAAGGCTGTTAGACTTAACTACTCCATCAGGGAGAAAGAACTTGGCCAAAACTGCAGGGAAAATGATTCCTGAACTTTTAAGTAGAACTGACTTGTTTCATAACAGCAATAGAAAAATCCATTTCAGGAATGGGGGCTCTGTTCTAGAAACTGATTTCAGGAATCCAAGAGGGAGATGGGGTTGCCTGAGGCCCTGGGTTGCTGTTTGTTACCTTGTTTTGCTATGGTGGCTGTTTTCTTTGGTTTTTCAGCTTGAGAGGAGAATTCACTTGCAACCCTATTTTAATTCACAGTGGGAGATCCCCGGCTCTAAAAGCAAAGAGTGTCCTGTGACAGTGCACTGTCCTCTGGGAGGGACAAGAATAAATTAGGATGAGCTTCAGTATGCATGTTCTTTGATAGCAGGAATGAAGCCACCACTGTCCTCTTGGCAGGGCACACAGGGAGCCTATTTCAATGCAGAGGACATAGCAGCTCCCTCCGTGGTCTGTCACCACCTCCAGTTGGGCTGACAAGGTGTGTGGAAGTAGCTGAGATCCTTATCCAAATATTCCCCTTCTGCTATCTAGGTCAGAAATGATTTTATTCGACTGTGATCCTGCCTGCGTGTGGGCTGAGAATCAGACATCTCATGTCGTCCTGTCCCCATCCCGTGCCCCCTTCCCCCCTGCCTAGCAAGTAGGAGCCAGTGAACTACACATCTTGTGAAAAGATTGGCTGTTATTTAGTATGAGCTCTCCATATGCAAAGATTAGGACAACCATTTGGAAGAAAACAAGAGACAATATGACAGATAGTGAAGATCTCTGGTTGTCTAGCTTTGACATTTATGCTTTCTTATGTCCCATTCTGTTACGTTTTGTTGTGTTTAATTTTACTCCCTTTTAAAATAAAATAAAAAAAATTTTAAAAAAGAAATGATTTTATTGGGTTCTTATGTTTAGTTAGATGGATAGAATATAAAATACCTCCTTCTTCCAATCACATCTCTTCACCCACCTGAAAATTTCACAAAGACCCAGAAGTTGTGAAATGTGTGCTTTCTTGTTAAGAGGTACTTTGCAGCTACGGTGATGAACAAGTCGTGTGCCAACAGCAATAGCACACTCATATTCTGTAGCACTTTGCCCACGTAGGCAATTTTTTACCCTATTCCCATAAATCAAGGTCCAATGGCTCCTCATGTGAGTAATTTCTATGATGCTATTCTTTGAGCCCTTGGGCCCTCGAGGGAACCGCCATCCACGCATCAGGAGACACAAACAAGGAAGGACTTGTTAGTCACGCAGGCCAGCATCTGAGCCTGTGAAAGTCCCCTGGAGAGTGTGTCTGCTGCCCTGACTCACCTGGATCGGAATAACACAGGAAAAACCCTCCTGCTTCTTCCCTTGGGAGTAGTAATTTTCTTTCAGATTTTCCCATTTTGCTCCCATTTCTTGATCTACTCAATCATCCCTGGGACTGTCTGAGCCAGCTTTCCCGCTATGGCACCTTCCTGAATCCTCCTCTTGGTATTTTCTGAGATTTCTGTGACAGGAAGAAGTGATCTGTATCTTTGCTCTTAGCCCTTCTTTCATGGCAGTCTTCCAGAGTTCCCCTTGTGAAGGGGGCACTCCTTCACCCTCCTTGTCTGTCCATAAATTATCTCCATCGTCTTTCTCAATTTGTTGTCTCTTCATGCTATGGGTGTGCCAATTTATGAGAAAAAAGGAATATGGAGGAAAGAGTGGGGCCCTGCAGGAGACACTCATGGTGTCTGCGTGGATCTCAAGGATGACTTGGAGCCAGGAGATGCCAAAATGGAGCAAAGGCTTCCCAGAGATGTTGGTTTTCCAAGATCCGCGATGGGTACTGCAGAAAAGAAAACCAGGCTCTGGAAACCCTGCCACCTGCCGTGATTTGGATCAAGTTGCTGGCTGGAGTGTTAGTTTGCTCTCTTTTCCTTCCAGGCTGCTGCCTTTTACAATTCTCTCTACTGCTCACCACAGGAATTTTTCTTTCTTATAGTTGTAGATTCCATATCAGGGCAAGAGAGCACCTTTGAGATAATTTTAGGTAAACTTAGATTAGATAGGAAGGATCTGGTCCCCCAGAAGTGGTGCCCTCTCCAAGGTCACACGGCAAGTCTAGAGGAGCTGGAGCTCAAATGCATCTCTTAGGTCCCAGGCCAAGCTGTCTTCTTTAATGGATCGCTGGTGAGTCTGTGGAAAGAATTCGGCAGTAGGCAACTTCTGCTGAAACAGCTGTCTCCAGTGTGTTCAGGAATTAAGGGTGTGCATCAATTTGCCAGGGAGAGATGGCAAGGGGAAGAACTCACAGCACTGAGAGAAGAAATGTCAGATTAACCTTCAATTAGCCATCCTCTTCTGGAGGAAAACTGAAATTAACGTAGCACATAACACCAAATTAAGTGATTTGACTTGGAAGCTGCAGTCATTAACATCTTCTGAGTTGTCTCCCCTTCATAATTTAAGGTATTTTTTCTCCTTTTCAAAGAGAAAAATTAAATACTTAAGTAATAAAATGTAAGATTTGGAGGCAGGTGTTGTAGACATTATTTAATCTTCCAAAGTTTCTTTATTTGTCAGCTCTGAACCAAGAGGTAATTAGCTAATTATAATTTGGAACTTGGGATACAGAATTTTAAGTAGGTCCTAGGGTAGACAGTAAGGCATATGAGTCATAACAAGGTGATAGCCCCTGGTTGTGAATTCCTGTGCCTGTGTTATACTTTATAATTTGCCTTTGAGCAGTCATGGGGTATATTACTGACTCATTGTTTTTTCGTTGACATGTGCACATGAGCATAAATTGCTGAAAAAATGTGACATCCAATTCAGTGGGACTCCTCTTGACTATCTGTGAGTTTTGCTAGTGTCTTTCAATTATAACATTACTGACTAGTAGCCCTAAACTTGGATCCCTATTTTGTGAGTCAAATAAAGGCTAGGAATGCTATGAATTTTCTATTTTGGCCATGTCTACTTGAAAATAAAAGCCCAGTATATTCTGTAGGTTGTACAGTGTGCAAAGCAAAAACAGGGAGTGACTACACATGTCCTCAGCACATATGTGGCTTCATAGTCCAGCCTTCCTGTGATACTAACGAACTATTCCTAAAGTGATTCTTTATTGTCAATATCTTCTACTAGGAAAATCAGGGGATTATAAAGCCAATCGAATTAGGCATCTTTGCAGGAGATGTTCTACAGTTAGAGTGGTGCAGTGAAAGGGTGATATGGTGGTGTGGAGACTGCACCTAAGGGGAGCAAAGATCTTTCTAGAGAGTCGGCTCTTGGGACACGGGTGGAGATGCGTGCCATTTTTGATCTTCCAGTGTCTCCAAACATATGTACATTCTTGTGCTACCTGTGTTTGAGTCATACCTTCCTTGGGAAACTGGGTCTTTATTCCGAATCGTGTGCCTGTCATTGAGCATAACCTCTTGGATGCTTCTGGGTAGGTGTGCGGTGTGTGTCGCCTCTTTAGGGCATACGCAGCTTGTGTATCCTTCTAAATGCAATGACAGAGACCTTTATTAATCAAAGATCCATGTACCGAGCAGTCTGTGTATTAAAGCGTGAAACAAAGAACTTTGGCAAGCAGGGGCAGCCGTTTGTTTAAAAGCCAGTCTCCCTCGGGCTCTGTGTTCATTGGATATTGTCCTATTTTTGCCAAGTGAGGTGTTTCTGGTTTTAGGGACCTATTTTGGGTGTACAGTGGCTCAAATTTTGAAAGGCTGTCATTGAATAAACCCAGCATTTGGGGATGTCAGTGCCCCTCTCAAAGGAGCATTTTAGCCATCTCACTCTTTGTGGCTGACGTGGGCTCCTTTTACACTGCTCCACTCAACTTTTCAAGAGTGGACTCTCAGGCTGCTGTTTTCCTGTCTCAGTATTCCATTTACTGATAACTAGCTCTCATTATAAATGTGTTTCCACAGACAATCTCCTGTCTCTGTGTGGGATAAACAACTCCTCCCCTGTGGGATAAACAGCCTTCATGCCTTCTGACTTTTATGATGGTTTTGTTTAAGGAATGCATGTTCAGAGACTTGGAGATAGACTGTGAAATTCTGAATTATAGTAATACAATTGGGTTTTAATCCTTACTTCCTGGTATGCCGTTCTTGAAACACTTGGAATCCCAAACTGGAAAGTGTCTTTTTGTATTCCAGAGAGATAACTCACAGCTTCAGGATGGGCAGCCAGTTGCCAGGGAAACAACTTGTGATTAGAGGGTTGGAACACTGCATCCTATCCATCCCATCCCCTCTCCACCACCCATAGGGAATGGAGAGGGCTGCAGGTTGAATTGATCCCCAGTGATTTATCATCAAACATATTTAATGAAGCCTCTATAAAAACCCAAAAAAGAGTGGATTGGGAGAATTGCTGGGTTTGTGAAGCTTCACAGTTTCTGGGAGAGTAGCGAAAGTGTGGTATCTGTTCCCCATACATTGCTACTATATGGTGGATCTGGAACCACGTCGTTTTGGTCTGCATCCTGATGCTGCTGGTTGGACACTTTAAGAGCTGGGGCTTAGTGGGAGGTCTTTAGGTTGTTGGCATGTGCCTTAAAAGAGAACTCTAGGACCTTAGCCTCTTTTGTTTCTCTGTTTTGCTGCCTGGCTATGAGGTGAACTGTTTTGTCCCATCACAAGCTCCTGTCATGATGAGATGCCTCACCATAGGCCCCAAAGCAATCCATTATGCATTTGGCTTTCCAAAACTGTGAGCTAAGATAAACCTTTTCTCTTTATAAGTTGATTGTTTTAGGTACTTGTGATGGAGTGCTAACTAATGTATTTGCCTTCTGCATTTCTTAGGTTGGCAATTCCTTGCCTGCCTAACTAACTGGTGCTAAGTACAAAAGAACCAATGCTACAGGATCAATGAATGTGTACCTTCCTGGGGCTGTCTTCTGATTTTTGCTACCTGATATATAGAGACTTAGATTTATGCAACTGGAGAGCTGAGATTTTAGAAATCATTTCTAGCTTCCTGTGTCACGAAGTGTTTCCTAGCTGCATCATTAAGAAGTAATAGGAATATTCTTCACCCATGCCCAGTGGAGAAGAAAATTTGTGAGCAGAAATAATAGGAAGTGGAAAAAAGAACTGATAGTTCATTTCAGCAGTTTGCCTAATAACTTATTATTAGGATAGGTAGGAACTTTGTGCAAGATGAATTATATTGAAGTTTGGTCTTTTTTATTGGGCTCAAGCCTCAGAACTATGAAGTTGATCATAACTGAGGCTTGACTCATCTTCTATTTTACTGTTCTATGTTCATGGAGATGTGAAATAAATGGCTATACGGTGGGTAAAAAGATTTTTCCAAGATTAGTGGAGGATGCCTGAGACATATTCTAATGAACAGAGAAGCGGGAGGAAGCTGGTTTTTATTAGGCCCGTGGAGGTGTGGCTGGAGGTCTGAGAACACAGAGAAGCCATCTTGATTTGGGAGTGAGGCAGGCGAGAAGGAAAGGAGTGTTCCTCTTCAGGAAATGAACTTTAAAAATCTTCTGATGTGTCCCCCTCTTTTCATTATCTCTTGGTTTTCTTTTTTTTTCTCTTTCTATGTGTCTTCCATGCACATTGCTGTGTCTCTTTGGCATTAGTTCAGTGCTTTAAAGTGGGGCCACCTGTGAGCATTAAAGAACATATGCTTTTAATCATCTCCTAAGTTGTATTTAGTGCTGGTAAAGTTCTCCCAGAGTGGAATCTGCCCAGGAAAACATGCAGCAACTTGTGGAATAAGACTAAACTTTGAGGAAAGCAATCACTGAGCTCTGAAGGAATTCATCACCAGGCCAATTTGATGCTGGCAGTATGTCCTCAAGATGGCGATTCACTTTTTTAACGAAAGCTACTGTCTTCATAAGGGCCTTCTCCTCACTAGCTTATAACTGTTAAAACTGTTGTAATTTTCCTTTGCAACTTGGGCTTGGTAGACTGACTCCCCCAAACAATGTGGCAAGGAGAAGAACCATTATACATCAACAAGACGGTGGCCCAAGAATACACCAGTGACACCCATGAACACATGCCCAGAGCGGGCTGTGAGAAGCGTGCTCCTTGAATACTCAAGGAGATCTGTATGTTGGCCACAAAGGGCAGACGGGTGCCAGATGTGTACACTGATACCAGGCTCAACAAGGCTGCCTGAGTTGCAGAAATACAGGATCTTTGTGGGACTGTCCAAGAAAATGCAATGAGGGTGAAGATACATTTGGCAACCTGTGTCTCTGCATCTGTTAATCTATGTCCCCACTACCTCTTTTAAACATCCCAGTCAGCGTGGATGAGCATGAACTGCTGACTGATTGTCAAAGAAAGTCGTAAAGGTAACATTCCCAAGAACAAAACAATACACAACTATTTTTAGCCAAAAAAGGAAAACACAACACTTCTCATTTATGTCTAATTTTAAAAAATATTTCCTGGATACATGGTCTTTAAGACCATTTAAAAAAATACTTGTTAAGACAAAAAAAATCAAGTATTATCAAAGCTCTTGATATTTATAGATGCAATGAAGTAGCTATCAGTTTAGATTTTTATCTTCAAACAAAACTTACAAGGTCCTCACTGTGCCCTAGATGTTCTTTCTCTGAGCTACGAAGCTCACAGGGTGGTCCCTACCTGTGATCTATTTTGTGCTACCCACTCATTTATATTCCATGTTCTTCTGTAAATGTACGGATCATGTACAATGAAAGTCGTTCTTGATAGAGATTTACAATTCATTGCATAGCAATTTGACAAATGAAATATTTTTTGTTCCTGAGTGACAAAAGGGATTGTTTTCAGATGCAAACCCCAGCAAACAAGCTGCTTTGTTCCTGTACAGTTTCAGTTTAAAATGGCTTCTTTTCCTGTTTTCTTGATTCGCTTTTCCTGGTTGGCCAGACCCACCTGTTTATTTATAAAAGCTTAGTCATGCGGGGTAACTGCATGGTCTGAGTGGCTGAAGCAAAGGAGGAAGGACTGAAAGGAATGAGTGACGTTTCAGGTTCATCTTCTGTTCAGGAAAACTGTCATTATTTTCCTCAGAATCCCAAGCTAATGTGCCAAGCAAAAAAGCATTCTCAGTCTTTTGTTTCTGCCTTCCAGACTTCTTTTGGATGATCATTACTTTTATAAGAAACTTCTAATTTCCTTTAAATATGCAATTTTAACAGGCTTTTGTACATTCTTAAGCACCTCCACTCCATCTTCCAGTCAAGTATTTTTTTTTTCCTGAAGCAATGCCATGGTAAAATTTATAATAGAGTTTGATATAATTTTAATATTTGATGGATTTTTAATTTTTGAAGAGATTATATATTACATAGTAAAATATTCAGAGGATATATATAAAAAGTCAACTGTTAGCCATTGTCTACCCCTCAGGCCCTCATCACCAGTTCTTTGTGGAGACGACCATAACTATTTCTTATGTGTCATTTCAGAGACAAACAGTCACTTGTGTATGCACAATGCTTACACTCATTCTTTCCGCTTTACAAAAATAGTATGTTACATACTCTATATTTTGTTTTCCACACATCTCTACATAACTCAAAAAAAGGTCCAAATCATTATATATAGAACTATGGCCTTATTATTTTTATAGCTGTCTTTTATTTACTGTATAGCAATACCACGACCTACTCAACCAATTTTTTATGGTTGACTACTTAAGCTGTTTCCAATATTTCTCTCTGATTCTCCATTCTGCAATGACTATATTTGTTCATCTTTGTGTACATATATGAAATGGTCTGTAAAATAAAGTTTTAGACTCAAATTTCTGGACCAAGGGAAAGACAAGGACTATATATATATATATATATATATATATATATATAACCAAATTGCCCTCCAAAGGTGTTTCCCTGATTCATACTTTCAAAATCATACTTTAAGGATATGGGTTTTTAAAAATGTGGACTATCTATAAAGAGAGATAAGCCTGCTGAATATTTGCTACTGTGTCTTGCAATCAGCAACTAAATGAATCTTCCAGACACCAAATACAATTGAGAGCACATTAGAGTTGCTATTGAAATTAGTCGATGTACTGCACCTTCTCACCTTCCTCAGCTGATTAAGTGTGTAGATAATAGCCATACCTCCCCTTGTGATCCCGAGAAGGTTTAGTGACTGCACACAGAGCACATGACAACTATGCTTATTGACAGGCAAAAGTGTTCTGTGCATTTTAGACAAATAAAGGTCAATGTCTTAAGCTTGATGCTGTTTTGTTAGACAAGTATTTAAGCTGTTACCTTATGTCTGAAAATTCAGCATAATATTAAACATGATGGTGAGTTCAGCAGGTGTTTGCTGTTGCTGCCTAAAGCCATCTATGCTTTGATGTCAGCTCATAATCCAGTCATTTTTACTCAGACTGAAACAATTCTGTTTGCTTTTAACATGCCAATAAAAAAGTAAAAATGGTTTCAACTGTGAACTTTAGAATCAGGAATTATAAAGTTATTAATAGTATTAATGGAGTATATATTTTATCATGAGTTTCTTACAAGTAATTATTTTTAAATGTTTGAAAACTTTCAGTTTAGATCCCAAAGCTTTTTGTCATTGTTGTTCTGCTTTAATGGGATTATCTCCAAACCCAACATCTTCTCTGAATGCTGAGGTGAATTCTTGTGTGATACCTTGTTTTGTCCTTCTGGCTTTAAGCTTGAACTCAGCAGTCCCCAACCTTCTGGCACCAGGGACCAGTTTCATGTAAGACAGTTTTTTTCCAGGGACTAGGGATATGGTGGGGGGTTTAATTTAAAAAAATTTAATTTCATTTTTATTAGACTATGTTTCTGATACATAATTACATGCTTCAGTGCTAGCATCACTGCCTCAGCTCCACCTCAGGTCATCAGACATGGGATTTTCAGGAGGAGTCCACAACCTAGGTCCCTCATATGCACAGTTCAAACTAGGGCTCGTGCTCCTCAGAGAATCCAATACTACTGCTGACTGGACAGTGGGTGGAACTCAGGTGGTGATGTGAGCCATAAATACAGATGAAGCTTTGTTAGCTTACTCTCTGTGTACCTCCTTTTATGCAGCCCAGTTCCCCACTGAACATGCACAGCTATCAGTCCTCGGCCTGGGCTGGGGACCCTTATTTTAACTTCTCTAGCTATTGGTCAGCTTTCCTTGATGGAATGTGAAAGCTTGTAACATAGGAGCCTCCTGGTGCAAACCGAGACTTTTCAAATATGTCAAAAGTGTGATCTACAGGGAATTCATTATAAAATATCTATGCTATGAATAAATAAAAAAAATCTTTCCTAATCCTAATTCTGAAACCAAAAGTTGAAGCCACTTTTATTTTATCAACATACTAAAAACAGTCAGTACCAGGGCATGAAACTTCTATGCTTCTGAATTTCAAATAAATGCTCTTTATAAAGGAGAATAGTAAGAGTTATGGCATTCTATAGTAAGGCACAATTATAATTCTGGTCTTCTTCTACAAGGGGTAGATATGGTGGTTGTTTAGTTTATTACAGCAAAGATGCATTGCTAAAAATGATGGGATAAATGTGTTTAAAGCACAGGGAAATATTTTGAGGGAAATTAATGGCAATGTGCCACTTACTGTAATAAAATTTTAAATTTAAATATTCACCAAGAATCTATGATAATTTTTGTCAAATAAAAACAATTGCGGTATTTTGATGTACATTAACATATAATTATGGCAATTTTACTGGGTTTCGAGGTGTTGGAGTCTCCTTTTAGAGGTAGGCTCTAGGTTTTTTCTGTTCTGAACAAATATTTGGTCAAGACAATCACAAAAGATAGTAAGATTTTATATTTATTAAAGGTAGGAAAAGAAACATGGTCTGCAGAATTTGGGCCAACTAAATGTTGGAAAAGGAGTACACTCAGCAGGAACCACTGTGGCGGGGAGCAGAGTAACTGATGTCCAGTGGCAGCCTTTTTTTGATTCTCCCATTCCTCAGGCTGATGTCAAGTCTAGGCTGCGTTATCAGAAACTTGCCTGAGTTCTTGCAAGCAGAACTTAAGAAAGCCTTCTAGGACTAGTTCCAGGTTCATAGCTTTGGAAACTATCTTGTGTGTAGTTCCTAGAACTCTGTGATGGACAGGTCATGCATATTACCCCAGCCAGTTTGCTGCACTCTAATTTCCTGCCTCATTAATATACTACCAGAGGCTCAAAGGCAAATTTTTGGAAGAGATTATGGGACTGGAAATGATGGATCCATCAGGCAAACATTTGGCTTCTTGTGTAGGTTTGTCTATAGAATAAAAATGCCAGTGTAAAAATTCTAGGTACTAAGCTTTGTTACCTTTTGTGATATAAACTAACTTCCTGTTATCTATTTCCTGGCCTTACATTATGTGAAGTAAATCACTACAGAAGGTCTTCAGGTTTACAAAATAAAGATCAGATTCCAGGTTCTCAAACCTATGTGAGAAGTAACGGCCCAGTAGTTACAAGAGTGTTTTTATTTAGTGTGTTTCTTAACCATTTATAGGATTAAAACAGATGAATATTAGATTTACTATTTTTTAAAAAAGATTTTTAATATAAAAAACAGTGAGAAGTTCATACTCTCTTAAACGCCACACGCTGTGCTTGGGTGAACATCTCAAAACAAACAGAGGGTAATATTAAAGGTAACAGGCTTACACTGAATGCTGTCTGATTTTGGTTAACTTCAACCAATTTTTAGAGACATTATTCACCAACATTCTTGTAATTTTTGGTCCCTGCTTATTTAACACGGTTATAAAACAAAGCTTAAGTGTCCCCAAAGCTTACTGACTCTACTTCCTATGTATCTCCCTAATCTATCTACTCCTCTCCAAATCTCTTGGACTTTCCTAGTCTTACCTGGATGCAAATGCAAAATCAACAGATATCTTTATGTACACGCTTCCTCTTCCCAGGTCCCTTTACTGCATAAAGAATCTAGGAGTCATATTTCTGTTGCAGGCCAAGATATATTCACAGGTACTAGATTTACATTGTCTAAAATTCTAAAATAGTACAAAAACATATGCAACAAAAGTTCTCGAGATCTAGATATCAGGCCACCAGGTGGTGAAGAACAAGAACAAAGAAAACAGGAAGAGTCCAAAAATTCACTTATCAAGTGGACGTGTCCAGGCTGTGATGGAGAGACAGGAAGCCCCGTGCAGCCTTGCTGTTTGAGCCAAGGAAAGGGGAGCTAGAAGGAGAGGCAGATAGATGAGGGTGGCTGGCTTTTATTGGACGAAGTACGACAGAGGACAGAGCCACAGAGAAAAATCCCTAAGGATCTGCTGAGTGTCCATCTGCCTGAAGTACTCAGTGTATGAATGAGGAAACTGCTCAGGCTTGATGAGAAACAATCAAAAGGTTTACGGGGACGCATTTCCAGAGCTCCACCAGGGTCTTCGATAATCCCTGTTCCCAGCAGTCCAAGCAGAAAACTTTAAGACTCTGAGTTGATCAGATGCAGTACTTAGAGGAGTTCTGTGTAAGTGAGAAGGAAAATTATTACTAGATTTAATGCTCCACTGGTCCTGTTTAGTGATGCTTAAAGGAAGACCCAAGAGAAACACATACTTTTTATAACGTGTTAGGATTTTAGATGTCCAAGTAATTTCTTCTAAACTGAATGGAAGGGAAGGAAAGAAGGAAGGAAGGAAGAAAAGAATGAAAGGAGGACAAAAGGAAGGAAAGACATTGATAGGAATGCAAAAATGTTCAGCAGCCAACAAGGTAAGAATCACAGTGTTTGGTATCTAATTGAAAATTACTAGGCATGCAAAAAAGTGGGAAGGTACAGCACATAATGAAGATAAAACTAATTAATTAAACTTGACTCAAAATCATTACAGAAATTAGAATCAGTAGACAAGGATGTTAAAAGAGTGCTGTAATTGTATTCATATGATGAAAAGCTAGATGAAACATCAAATGTGTTTTGTAGAGACATAGAAAAAATTAAAACCAAATCAAACTTTGAAAGATGAAGCCTACAATATCTGAGATGAAAAGTACACCGGATATGGCTCACTGTGGGTTGGCATCACAGAAAGAAAGATTAATGAACTTGATATGGCAGTAGAAGCCACCTGAAATGACACAAAGAGAAAATAGACTGGACAAAAGAAAGAACATTGGTGAGAGATAAAACAATTCTAAGAGACCTAAAATACATGTAGTTGAAGTAGACTGGAAAAATTATTGAAGAAGGCAAAACAAATGAAAACTTAAGAAGATTAAAAAAATACAAGTGCAAGAATCATAAGGAAAACTTCAGGATACATCACAATCGAATTATTTAAAACTTACAATAGAAACTATATTGAAAATAGAGAAAAAGGGCATATTAAATACACAGCAACAAAAGCAGTCTTCTCAGAAGCAACTCAAGTGAGAAGATAGCAAGGCCGTATCTTAAAGTTTTCAAAGACGAAAAACATTAGCTTAGATGCTTCATCAGCAAAAACATCATCTTTCAAGGATCATGTTCAGTAAAGTCTTCCTCAGACAGACAAAGCTGGAGAAAGTTGACTGGCCGCGTACCTGTGGCAAGCAATGTTGGAGGAAGTCCTCTGAATGGAGGGAGGTGATTCCGTGTGGACACGTGTGCCTGAAGACTGAGCCCAGGAAGTGACAACTATGTGAATAATGCAGCCTTTCCTAGTTTTTAAAAATTGAAATGATAACCAGCTTCTGTAGGCAGCAACAATATATTGTGACGTATGTATCGCAGGTAGAAATAAAAGCAAAGTAGTGTGAAGACTGGGACGCAAGTGTGGTGGTACACGACTGTAAGGCCCTCATGCCTTATGTATAGCTGGGTAAATATTATTTGAAGTTGGATGCTGATAAGATAATGAGAGACATATAAATCCAAAAATACTTATTAAAATAATGCTACTGAGTGTTAGAGCTGAGCCGGGCAGATGGCCTAGATGTATAATCCCAGGTGACCCCAGGAGTTTAAGACAAGCCTGGTTATAGCTAAATCTTGGCCATGAATAAATAAATACATAAATAAATAAATAAATAAATAAAACTAATGAGAAAACAGAGAAGTAAGTGGAATCATTAAAAATAAACAAAACCTCAAGCCAGGAACTCTTGGTACAGGTGAAACAGTGTAGACTCATTTCTCCCTATTAAGATAAAGTCAGCAAGAAGCAACTGAAAGAGAAGCTCAAATGATGGAAAGAGGGAGACTAACTGATTAGGGACCTCAGGATCACAGGGAAGAGTAGCAGCAGTGGGTTTTAGAATCCCTCTGCCTTGAGGTGACTTGAGCCTGGTAGCCTCTGATCCCCGCTTCTCACCAGCAGGATTATTCAGGGGGCTCGTTTCTCCCTGGATTTGAGTCACAGCCCTGTCAGCACAAGAGGCCAGCTCAGCAGTACCATGGAGGGTGACTGGCACAGAGAGTCATGCCGGGTTGCCCGGGGCCAGCGCTCTCTGCCCCAGGGCAGGGAGAGCAAGTGCTCCCAGGGGCACCCCATGCACTGGGCACCTGGCCCCAGAAACACAGCCCTTGTGACACTAACAGGGTGGTGGCATGCCCCATTATTAATATAGACCCATCCAGGAAGCCTCTTGTTCCCATCGTTGTCCAGACCTTATTTTCTTAAAAACCCACTGGTTACTCCCAAATATTCTTTTCCAGAATATCCTCTCCTTCACTTCCTAAGCTGCCTCACTGATATTTGTCTAACAAGCAGCCCAAACTAACCACGTCCCGAGCAAAACCTAATCTTGCACAGCAAATGGCACTGAGCTTCCTGGAATTGCTCGTGTAAACTCTTAGATCATCCTCAATTTTTCTTTTTCAGCTCCATTTCCAACGTATGAGTCATTTTCATCCACCTACCTACTCTAAACCACTGTTCTCTCTCCTGGAGAACTGCAGTCTCCTCTTAATTGTCCTTTCTGCTTCCACTTGAGTTTTGCCATCTGGCGGCCAAAGCGGTTCTTTTAGGATGTACGGGAGACTGTTTCACCTTCATGTGAAGCAGCTCTCTGTAAAAATCCATCCCATGGAAAATGACATCCAAACGCCCTACCATAACCTAGAGCTACGAGGCCTCAGGTGACCTGCCTCTCTGACATGAGCATCTTCCATTTTCACTCTTACACACTCTGCTCCAAACACCCTGATTTCTGTTAATTCCCAGACTAGAACAGAAAGGCTGCCATCTTGCTTGCTTTACTGGTGGCTTTATTTCCAGTGTTCATAACAATGCCTTCCATGGAATAGATGCCAATGCATAGGTCTTAAGTAAAGAAGTGAATTTTAAAACACCCAGTCCAAAAGAAGACAAAAAGGGACAAAGATAAAATACAAAAAATAGTGAGGTGGTATGTATAATTGAACTATATCTGTAATGACATTAAGTTACAATGGCCTAATATTCAAATTAAAAGGCCGAAATTATTAGATGGAAAAAAATGAAAAAGCAACAACCATTTTATGCTGCCTGCAAGAAACACAGTTTAATTGTAAAGACTCAGCAAGGTTGAAAGTAAAAATATGGAAAAAGATATATCACACTAACACTAATTACATAAACTAAGCACCTATGCTGGTATCAGACAAAGTGGTTTTCAGAGCAAAGGATATCAGTATGATAAAAAAAGGTCATTCCATAATGATAACAGGGTCAGTTCATTATAGAACACAACCACTGAAAATGTTCATTCACCTAATAAAGCTCCAAAGTGCAGGAAGCAAAATGAGAGCTGTAACAATAAATGAACACATAACACAGTATCAATAAACACATATATGTCAAGTGAGTGTGTAACGAAGTTGCAAAGGCAAAAAGTGGTAGAGGATAGTGTTTCCAATAAATTGTGTTAGGACAGTCAGGAAAGCCATTCATGCAAAAGTGCACATCAGTTTTCCCTTTCCATCATGTCCAATATAACCCTAAATGGAAAATAGATTAAAAATAAAATGAAAGATTATAAAACTTCGGGAAGAAAATAGGAGAAAATTTTTGTAATGTGGATTAGGCTAAGGTGTTTTATGTATACCATCAAAAGCCTAATTCACAAAAGCAAAAGATTTTAAAAATTAGACTTCATCAAAATCAAGTACTTTATCCCTTGAAAGACGCTACAAAGAGAATGAAAAGACAGCCACCAGCAGAAAATATTTACAGACTACCTATCAGCTAAGAAACTTTTATTCAGAGTATGTACAAAATCTTTGATGACTCAATGAGATGAACAAAATGAGCATAAGATCTGAATTATGTCTTTCACTGAGGAAGAACTTTCCATGGCAGGTCAACACATAGAAAGATGCAGATCACCAGTCACATGAGAAATCAAGCCAGAGTCACAATGACACCACTGCAGACTGATTGGAATTAAAAAATATTAGTGAGGATATAGAGCAACTGGAACTCACATACTGCTGGGGATAATTTACAAGGAGACAACAGCTCCTTTGGAAGACAGCCTGCCAGTTACTTAAGAAGTTAAGCTCCACCTACTATATGATCCTGCCATTCTATGTCTACAAATCAAAATGTACTTGTAGAAAGGCTTCATATGTAAATATTCATAGCAGCCTTATTTATGCAGTGCATTCTATGTCAATTATACTTCAATATATGTTTTGGAGAAAAGTTGAATTATTTGTCTAAGGCTGATATCAAATGTGGAAAAATTTAAAGATGTGTGCAATTATAAATTTCTGAAAGTATGATGGGTCAAATACCCAATGTTTTGATGCTCAAGTTTCTGTAATTAGTTTTCTTTTAGGTGAAAAAACTAGAAAGAATGGAATAAACTGACCCATCTTGATTATTTAAGTATTCGCTGTGCCTAAACCAGCTCACATAAATGTAAAGCTTTGCTTTCTTGCCACCCATAAAGCTGAGCCATGGGGATATTTCACAAATGGCCCATGATGTTGAGTCCACATAGCTTAAGCTGATAGTATATTGGTTGGTGGTAAATCTACTAGTTGAAAAATTCAAATCGTTTTTTTAGTTGTTACTGAGTATAAAATGAAATAACGGATAGCTCCATTTGACCATAAATCAGAATGTTTTGGTATATTTTATAGCCCATCATAATGGCTTTAAATAGAATTCATTTAACATTTAGTACTTACTGCTGCGTAAAGTAGAAAATGGCTCTGTTTACTTAGGGTACTTTATTTTTCACTCTTAGCATTGTCATAACACACTGCTTTGGGGTTTGATAATGACTAAAACATTTAATTCTTTACCCGGAGAGTGGTCTGAATAAGTAAATAAATCTGTAATTTCTCGTGTGAGTAGTACTCTATAGGTTTGCACCTATGGAGGCCTTAGCTAAAAGAGAGAGAGGGAGAGAGAGAGAGAGAGAGAGAGACAGAGAGAGAGAGAGAGAGAGACAGAGAAAGAGAAAATGTGCCATTAATTTCTTAGAAGTACAACTGTTATAATTTCAAACACTGTTACAATTTCAAAGTCACTTAAGCAGTATTACCTCAGAAACTTTAATCCTCAACTGGTAAACAGAAGTGTGTTTTCATGATAATCAACGTTCATAAGTAAATTGTAAACTAACTTTGTTTACTTTGACATTGTATTGGACATTTGTGAGTTAGAAGCAAAATTTTTTATTGGTCTTTAGAGAGAGGAGCTTTTAAACTGTGTCTTTAAGAGGTGAATATATACAATAAAAAAATCTCAATTATATTTTTGAAATAAAAATTTGCGATGATATCCATTCTAGTTTGAGATGACTAAGGCTGAGGTAATGGTGGCTCCATAGTGTGTTTTAGTTAAGACTGCACTCAAGAGAATTTGGTTTGCTTCCCAGCCTGCAGTTGGGCCAAGAAAAGTAATTACAATGATTAATAATAATATTTGATTTTCGAGTTCCCGAGCCCGCTCCTCAGAGTTGGTATTATCTGGGGGCAGAGAAACAAATTGCAGGAAGGAAGTGAGAAGTGTGTCCGACCATTTGAATTCCTAAGCGTCACACAATCCAGGGGCTGCCATGCGAGTCCTGCCCCTGTCACTCCCATGAAGTTTGACTCGCCAGATCTGCAGTCCCCTGTTTTCCTGCTGACTTAGAACGCAGGGCAGCGCATAGGTGCTGTTTTCGCCCTGCGGGGACACATTTAATTAGCGTCCCTTAAAGGGCACCTCTTCATGTTTGCATGTGCTAGTGCGGAAGTGGCATGCGGTGATGGAGTGGGGGACTGAAATGAGGCAAGGCCTCTGGTTTGAAAACCGTAAACAGCAAAATGAAACGAAAATGACAGGAAACAGGTAGATTTGTTGAAGATGGCAAAGGGAATCTGGGAAAGAGAGAAAAGGGGAGGGGAGGAAGAGAAAGGGAACTGAAAAGTGATCCTGGTATGACATGTGTAAGGATCAATTCCTCCAAATGAACAAAATTATTATGCTCACAAACACATAGCTTACCAAAAGTAGTGCATCTGTTGTCTTTCCGGGCGTCGCCTGCCTTCATCCGTGGTGAGATTCTGATGGTCAGTTCAGCGAGAGCTCTGGAACACGACTGGTTTAATATAAACCAAGAATGACGAGAGAGACGGGGAAAAGAGAGCGAGAGAGAGAAAATGAAAAGGGAAAGAAACAAAAACCTGCCCCGGACGGGGTTGGGTTTCAAGACTTTGGTAGCCTTCCGCTCAGCACCACCAGGAGTTGCTATGGGAACCATTGCGAAAGATTAAATATATCAAGAGTACATGATTGTGAGAAATGGGTGGGAAAGGGAATTATATTAATGTGAAATGATGGTTCTCCAGTTTGTAGGATTTTTGCTTTTTTTTCCTACGACACGTAGAAAACCTCCTTTCAATTCATTATCAGACAGTTCATTAACAAATAACTATTTGCTGTGTGTTAAACAAGGAGAAAATGCGATGTGCGTTTTTTCACAGTAAAAGTAAAGGGTCACGTTTTCTCAATGGTGCTTGCTTGTTTTCTCGTGTTTTTGGGGAGTAAACTCTGCCATCTCTCTTGGCTTGTAAAGTAGCTTCTGGGCTTGCTGGCAGAGGGCTCTGGAGAAGGTCAACATGGGCTCCTTGCTACCCTCCGCCTGGCTCGCCCTCTCACACGCCATATTTATATTGGCTCTAGCATCTGGAAAAATGATTTGTTTTGTTTTTTAACTCTGCTGTCTTCTGCTGTAATTCTCCTTAGAAAAAATTTACCAGGAGAGCCAAAGTTAGAAAGATGAATCTCTTAAGAAAGTTCCTTAAAATAGTGAACATGCTGTGATTTCAATTAAGTATTCACCAGGTTCCCCGTCTTTCCACAGAAGCTTTACTTTTATTGTTATTGGTGAATTTTTCTCAATCTGTGGAATTGTTGAATTTCACCTTGCAAAGAAGGAGAGATTGGTTTAAAAGATCCGGAAACAGACTCAGGAGTTCTAGTCACCGGAAACGGGGCTGAGTACCTAAATTGCCAGTCTAATGTAGTTTTGTCCTTATCTTCATCACTCCTGTGACCTGTTGGAAGAATTTATTTACCTTAAGAAGTAAAACTGAAATCAGAGGAGCCTGCTGTTCCTCAGTTTTAAGTCAACCATTCAACTCAAGTGGGTTTCTAGAGGATGAGGGGACGGTGTCTGCCTTCTTTGCAATTATTATTGGTCATGTTTCAAAGCAAATCTCTGCAAAGAACATATTGCACTTTTTTGTTTGATTTGCCTTTTCTACAGCACAGACCTGCACCCTTTATTACTGCTGTCACAGTTGGCTGAGGAAGAGCTGTACGGCCAATAAGATGAGGCTCCCCAAGATTTATTCCATACTACCTGCTGTTCTTGTGAAATGGTCTAACAACAGAAATTTATTTTTTAAGCCTTGAAGTATCTACTCAGTATATGTGTATCTCACTTGAAGTTATATATTAATGCATTTCAAAACATGCCCTCGTGTTATTGCAAGTTTCTGTATTTCTCACTTTAAAAATTATTAGAAAGACACTAAGAGAAGGTTAAAAGGGTCTAGGTAGCCAGGAGGGATCAGCGTGTCCCAGGACTCCCAGCATAACTCTGAGCTCTAACGCATCCCCAAGGATCCCAGAAACACCTTCTTTAGCCCAATGGCATCTTTGGTTGGCTTGTAAATACGATGAGGGTAAAGGATTTGAGGTAATCTCTGGGTAACAGACTAAGAGTACATTTGGAGCCTTCTAAAGGAAAATATAAATAAAGATTTTTTTGTTGGTGGGAACAAAGTGATTGCCAAGTTTTCTTCTGTTGATAAACAACAACAGGGAGTAATAGCAAATCCTACGTGGCGTGAACTGCTGCTCGCCACCCAATTGCTGTTCAGATGCAGCCATGTTGACTGTGTTCTCCAAAGCAACTCCGCGATGTGGTTTGCATCTGCATGGGACTATGTCTACACTGCTTGGCTCCCCAGCTAGGAGACACTCTGAAAGAATATCTCCACCTTACCTACAGTTCTAGGAGGTAGCAAGAAGCAAAGTGATGCTTGATGTCTAACAGTCCCTTTTTCAATAGATAAGGACATTTGAGGACACTGGCCAAGGACAGTAAGATTTTTAGGTCAGTGCCACCAATTGCTTTCCTCTCAATCCCCTAGCATGAAATATGCTTTGTCACTGCTGCCCTAGAACACGCCCACACTGATTTCAAACAGAAGACAGTTTGGTAATTACATTAATCCTACTACCAGCCTTTGCTGTAGGGCTTTGCCAAGAGCATCTTAGATGTACATGCCTTGTTCCTTTTATAGATTTATTCTGAAATGATCTCACTGTGGAGAGAAATCCATGGTAAAGCCATCTTTTAATGCATTGGAGACTACAGGTTTATATTCAACACACTTCTGTTTCATTTGTGGGTATTTTCCTCCGAATTGTCAGCTGTCACTTCATTTGATTCTTTTCAAATGCAGCTTGGTGGTAATGCTGACCACATCAATTTCATATTCTTTTTTGTCTGACTCAAGGATATCAGACACTGTTTCATCTTAATGAGGTCTGGTCCTACTCCTATTACCAGGCTATTTTCTCCTGATAAATCACAGCATCCCGTGGTGTCACTGCACCCATAATAGCAGGGGGAGAAGAGTGGAAGGTGCTCTTGACGCTCCTCGCTTCCCTCCTAATCGGGCTATTTCTCTTCTGCACAGTGTGTGCTCTCAAGATCAAGTGTGAGGTCCTTATTCTGTAGTTTTCCCTGTGTCACGCCTGGGCTCGCCCCTCATGAATTCTCTGATTCATGGCGTGAAACAAGGCCTCCTCAAGAGAATGTGACATGTGGCACTCCCAAGAAGGCTTTCTGCTTCCTGCACAGGGTCACATAGGGAAGATTTTTCTCTTTGGTTGCAAATAAAGTCAAGTCAGGCAAAAAACCAAAAAAATGAAACAAACAGAAAAACTAAAAAAAAAACCCCAACTTATTCTAAAAGGACTAACATATAAATAAAAAATATTGGAAAATATTTCCATTTCCAGGAGAATGCTATCAAGAGAAAATTCTGAGCTTAGTATTGATCGTTCATTAACTCAGTCATTCATATCATTCACTATTGGACTCCAGCTCTAGGAAAGATGCTATTGTAGTCGATGTGTGGGGTGTACTTTTGACTTGTGCCTAAGACTAGGTGGGATTGTGGATCTGATTTCAGGTGGGAGAAGAGAGACATTTCCACTGGAAGAAACAGTATCAACACTGGCACTGAGCTGGGATAAGGATGTTTGGAAAGGTTGGTTAAGATCTGAAGACACTGCAGTTTATTCTGGTGCGTAAAATAAAATGAGACTGAAAGTCAGAAATGTGCTTTAGGATTCTTAAACGTAATTGTGTAGCCAGTGGTGGGACACATGGCTGTAATCGCAGGATTCTGGGTGGTTGAGGAAACAAGATTGAAAGTTCGAGCCTAGCCTGGACAACTTAGCGACTTAGCAAGAACTTGTCTCAAAATAAAGAAATAAAGAAATAGATAAATAGATTAAGAGGACTGGGGATGTATCTCAGAGTGAAGGCTATGGATTCAATCTCCAGTACTACAAAAAATAAATGATTAAAATAAAAAAAAACAGGTAAAATTACCCAAACTATTACAACTCTTCTCGAAGTGTCTAGACTTTGAAGATAAGATGGAGTTAGCCTGGCCCAGGCAAAAAGCAGACAGAAGAGCATGAAGATTGATATATGAGATGGATGCCGTAGAGAGACTCTTCAGAGAATCGGCAATTGGTGAAAAATGGTGATTGGGGCAAAAAAACAAGGATGGTGGCTTTGAGTTTTCAAATCTGCCTAACTGATAAGGTACAGGTGATGGTGCCACTAATCAAAGAGAGATGATTGACAGAGATGAGGATCGAGGAGAAAACAGCTCAGAGATTTATGTCAGGACACTGGGCAGGCAGCTAAAAACCTTCCCACCATGACTAGGGAAAGACAGCTTTCAAGAGAGACATGTTTGGTGGGGGAATTAAACGAATATGTCAGTTTATGTCACTAAGTGTGATGCTAAAGACAAAAAAATATGAAAGGTCACAAACCACTTAGAGTAGAAGAGAAAAAGTCTGATTAAGTGAAGCAGCTGTAAGGGAAAAGAATGAGCAATAGTGTTCAGGGTCACAGAAGGCATTGCAAAAAGGACGTCCTTGAGGGATTAATAGTGTCAAGTACTTAAGAGCAATGGTGCCAAATTCTAATTGTCCTAAAAGAACAGAGGCTCTCTACAAAATACAGATTCCCAGGATGTTAACTGAGAGATTCGCAGATGTTAATGTGTAATTTTAAACAGCTTCCTAAGTGAGATGCTGGAGGGTTGTAAGACATTTTTCAACATTTTTCAAAGGTCTGCTTTAAAGATAATAGTACCTAGGGAAAATAGCTTAAAAGATATGCAGTCTGAAAAAAAAAAAGATATGCAGCCTGTCCATTTTGGTAGAAACAGAAATTCTCTTTTTGGATGAAGCCAGCCTTGGACTCAGATGATTGTCAGGAGTGCATTTTTCTATCATATTCATAGAATGCCTTTTATTGTTTTCTTCTTTGCAGTTGAGTCACTGGCTTTAGTTAAGGGATGATAGAACTGAGTCTTTTCATAATCATCATTATATTATGCAAGAAAACCATTGAGCATATCATAAACTGACCCATGTCAACATGTCTGCTCAGGTCTTAGCATCACAACTAGATGTGCTTCTTTTCAGCAATTCTATTTTTTTCTAATAGATTCAAAGGAGTGTTTCCTTTTCTGGGTAGTTCGCTAAAAAATTCAGACCCCAACCTTTAGTGAAAAATACACCAATTATTTTTTTCTTTTTCCCCATTTTCTTGGCTTGCTTTTAAAGTATTGCATGTACTCTTGCAAATCAAATTAAATCACTTTAGGAATAAGAAATTACATAAATGATAACTGAAATGTGAGTTACAGAAAGTGCTTAATCTTTCAAAATATTCTAGGCACAACTCTGAACTTTCTTTGTCTTCCCCCCCAAGGGTAGAAGCTCTGAGTCACAGAATTGTTCATTACTGGAATCTATGGCAGAAAAAGTGCTTGGGAAAACTTTTAATTTGTTGAGGGCCAGATATGTTTCAAGTTCATATTGGCTTTTGGCATTGTCTTACATGATCATCTTCCAGACAGTTATTTAAGGAAAGTTCCCAAGCATACGAAAGAACCCAGAGAGACACAATTTGGCAACTTCAGAACTCAGAAATTCTAAACAAAAATGAGAATAGAACATTAAGTTCTTCAATCTTCTCACGCACCATTTTTTATTTCAAGAACTATAATAGCAATACAAATATTAAAAAGTTCCTCTTTTATATGTAGAGAGATACATACTGGACATAGTGGAATATGTCTACACGAGTTTAAACTAATTTTCTTGAATCTTAGGCAAATTTGACCAAAACTTTGCATATAAAATTTGTCTTGGAAAATATATGTATTAATCCCAAAGTCATGTACATCTGTAAATAGTTGAAAATCAAACAGTTCATGCCACTTACACTGCCAAAGTGACACCCCATTTAAATTTTTCATAAATGTTTTCCAGATTCAAAAATCCTCTTTGATGTTTTAAATTTAATGAAGAAGTGCTAAATTGGCTTTGCAGTGGAAGCGAGGCTTTTCACCAAATAGCTGAAGTGGTCTTCTTGCTTAGATCACCTGGGTACACAATTTTTGGGTGGGCAAACAGAATATGCCTGCCTGGGAGTCACTGGCTTTTTTTCAGTTAAAAATGCTGTGCATTTATACATCACCGCAATTTCCCTTTGAGAGTGCCTGATTCCATTACCACCAAATCAAGTTCCACCCCAATGTGTTTGACAATCTCAGCTCTTTTCCAGAACTAATGAGATTCTCAGTTTTTTCGAACAGGTGCTCAGAAATCTCTGAGGACTTTTAATAGGCCTAGAGATATTGTGCTTGTGAAGGTGGGAAGGGAAGACGTCTTGATATGATTTACAGGGATAGCTTCAGTTGTGGGGTAGAGACTGAAAACATGAAATGAAACAGAATTATAAACTTTTCTGTTAATGTAAAGGAAGGCCCCCAAAGCTATGCATCTATTTAAATCATTTCCCCAACTTTCCTTGATGTGACCCTTGAGGGAGGTGATTCCATCACAAAGGTCCGACACGCAGCCGTGAGCCTCCTGCGTGCCTGACTCCCGGGCCACGGGCCTGGTAGACAGACTGACGCTCTTCAGCTGTAGGCGAGTCACAGCCTGTTCTCCTGAGCAGCTTAATGTATTGTGCAATAGTTCCGCCTAATAAAGGCAAAGCAGGGACTGAGCTTCCCATGGGGTCTGGTCTCTTGAATGCTAACCAGGTCCCTTGGAAAGCTGAATCTGTCCACAGATCCAGCAGTCCTGGTGTGACCAGGAGAGGTACTGTCCCACGCTAGATCTGCTGAATCTGAGTCCGGAGCTCCAGGCATCCCGCTGGCCTGCAGGGGGACTCTGATGAACGGGACCAGGTGCCACTGCACCCTTCAGGCTCCGAGGCCTTCGGTGTCGGCCTTTGCCAGGTGTCTTGCTCTAAACAGTCCTTACTGTGAAACCTTTCTTGCAGATGGCCTTGGAGATGCCATTTAGCTGTTTTCTTCCAACTGGTATATATTCCTCAAACTCATCAACAACACACGCATCTTCCATTGTTTTTCCAAATGTCAGGGCCATTTCATGCTTCTGCCGAGAGGGAGAAATACCAGAAAGTAAAATGCCTCTTCAAATAACAAGAAAAAGAGTTTTTTCTTTTCCTTTCTCAATGGCTGATGCCATGTACTGCATTGGGTTTCTCTCGTTAATTTATTCTTAGTCATCAAACTTGAGTAACACCTCCCAAGAGACATGGGTGGGTCTGTTTTCTATTTTTAAAACTACATGGAAAATAAAGCTCACCTGTGGCATGATTGTGCAACACAGTGGCCCTGGCCAGTCCTCTCCTGCAGTCCAGGGCTGTGCCCATGTGACAGCTAAGGAGGGAGCCCTGGCCAGTTGTGTGTCTCTGCTTCTGCTCTGAGTTACCCGATGACAGGTGTGCTTGTCCCCTCTGCTCACTGTGGTGTAACTAGCTGTTCTATTTCTGCCCAAATTCTTGTTCAGGTGAGTGTGTGTGTGTGTGTGTGTGTGTGTGTGTGTACCTGTGTTCCCACATGTATGAGAGTTGGGTGACTACATGAAGAAAGAAAAACATGACAGTATCCACAGAGTCTTCAAAAGTGAGCTCTGTGGGCTGCGTGGCAGGTGGCTCAGCATTTGGAAGTGAAGGTCATTTCCTGGTCCTTTCCTTTGAACCTCAAGAGTGTCACAGTTAGAGAGAAGGTTTCCAAACATCTTTTTAAAAAGAGTCTAAGGAGTTTACCTCCCAAACGAAAATTTGGAGTAGTCAAAGGGCTTGGAGAATTCCTTGCTTTGAATATACAAATTTCAGAATTTATGTCCCAAGGGCTGGCTTTAATTATTGGTCATGTGGAAGATTGGGGATCTGAAGAGGGGGATCAGGTTATTATGTCGTCTTTCTATCAGACCCTTTTGAGCCTTGACAAACTGATCCAATTAACTGCTTCTTCCCTCTTATTGCTCCCTTTTGTGATCTGTGTCTTTTGAACTCCATTTCCTGCTCATCACTCAACCTTCACAATCCTGCATGGATACTTTTTTCTTCCCTTCCCTTTGTCTTGAACCCTTTGGATTTAAATATCTTTCCAAACCCCCAAAGAAGCACTTGAATTGCATAGGGATATTCACCTCCGTGCTGTACCCACCGCCAAATGTCATTCATTGCCGCCCTACTGTTAACTTTCTCTGATCACAATTAGCTCATCTGCCAAGTGCAATTAAAACTGTCATCTTGGTGGTCACAGGGCAGCTGAGTACCCGAGCCTACCCACTTCCCATGTGGGTTTTGAAACGTGCTTACCCCTGCTTATCTCTTCCTATGCAGTGTTCCCTCCCTGCCTGGAAATGCTTGCTGGTTAGATCCCCACCACGGGCTTTGTCCTGACCTCTCTCTCTCTTGCATGATGAGCAGCAAGAATGCTGGTACGATGGGGCAATGAGCCACTATGACTCATGAGAAGAGTATGAAGGAGCAGAAGGTTTATCAGGCGTTGTGTATTAATAGGTGACGCTCAGAGAATTAATAGATGTTCTAAGTGTTACTCTTTCACAAAATTAAGTATTCCGGGAAACTGAGCAAAGCCAAAGAATCTACAGAGGAAGGAAAAGGTACTTCTAACCAGCCCTTGGAAGGCTCTCGACTCGGAGATGAAGGTCCTTTCCTGTGGGTGTTCCAAGGCTGAACTTCAAGGTCCTTTTCCTCCTCTTTTGTCTGTCCCAGCATCACTGAAATTCCACTCCAGTGTGGCCGTCACACTCTCCTCCAGTCCCGCCCTGCTCCCTGTCCTGTGGGCCATGTACTTCAGGTACCCAGGGATAAAAGACAGGGCCTCTGATTCTCTGTCATTCGTTTTTCTCAGATATTTGCACTGCAGCAGAGAAGAGGGTTTCTTTCTGAAGCCCCGTGAGGGCAGGGAGCACCATCCAGAGTGGGCAGCAGTGAGTACACGTTGAGGTCAGGTCTCAGCACAGCCCACCACACGCACAGGTATAACACCCGGGTGGGGGCAGAACAAGGATCAGTTGGAGAAGCCGGGGCTGAGGATGTAGCTCCACGGTAGAGCCCACCTTTGCATGTGTGATGCCTTGGGTTCAACTTCCAGCACTGGCAAAAAAAAAAAAAAAAAAAAAAAAAAGAAACCCCACTACATCTAGAAACTGGTTCTGTAAATCTTGAGTGGCCACCCACTCTTCTAGTGAGCTGTCCAGGGAATCCACACTGGAAAGTCAGGTGGGGACCAGACTGTATGCAGGTAGAAAGAGGCAAAGAACACCTATAGAATTTGAGCTTTGCTTCCTCTTTTATATTTTGTCTTTCTAACACATGATGAGTTAGAAACTGGCCTGGAGTGAGGGTCTCAAGATGGAAATATTTTGTTCTTCTCTATGTTTAGTCACCAAGTTAGCCATTCTTACAACCCCACTGGCTTTCAATTTATAGCTCTCCGTCACGGGGTCACTTCACAACTGTAGTATGGAACACTGGTGGAGTTGCTGGCGTGTTAGAGAACAGGCTCATGGGTGACAGCTGAAGGAACCACGGCTCAAGAGAGGCCCGGGTCTGGCAAAGCCAGTATTCCAGCTGCCAACGAGGAAGACAGCACCAACCAGGGCTTGCAAAGACACAGTGACAAGGTTTCCAGCCACTGAAGCACTGGGAGAGTCTTTGTGAGTGTCTATCATGTGACCTCCTTTGTATTTAGTACTCCTCTCTTTGGTCTTGGTGGCTGGAGACTGCCTTGTGCTTTGTGTATGATATACCACATTATAACAGTACAGGCTTTCAGTGTATTTTTTATTAGGCACAATAGGAACAATATAAAGATTAAAATATTTATGTGAATTTTAGAGTATTATATGAGAATTAGGATAATTATGAAGTACCTCTTTACAAAGATCTCCAAAGACTAAGCCTGTTTAAAAGATGAGTTGATTTTTTTCTAGTTCATTTCAGTTCAGTCCCTGCCATATCTCTTTGTTATCTTCTTTCTTAGAAATATAAAGAAAAATATTGTCTCTGGTCTTTTTATATGTAAGAGAATAAATTGTTTTGCATAATTATAGCTTAAATTTTTTATTGCAGCTGATTTTTTTAAAAATATAAGCAGTGTAACTGCTGTTGTGTGAACATCACACCTGAAATTAACACTCAGCCATGGTTTAAATACTAGTTCAGAGCAGAGTCATCCAGTAGATATTTCTGTAAAGGTGGAGAGAGATGATCTGTGCCATTCAACATGGTGGCTACTGACCCCGTGTCACTGAGTGCTTGCAATGTGTTTCAATGGATTGAAACTCACAGTTGCAAATTTCATTTGATTTTAGTCCATTTAAATTTATTTATTACTTAAATTTTTGTTTTGTGGTGCCAGTGAGTGGACCTTTGCCCTTCCACATGCTAAACAAGTGCTCTACCATTAACTTAAATTTACACACCCACATGGCAGCTTCTGGCTACCGTATCAAAGGTGGACTCAAAAGTTGAAGGGGACATTGATTGTGTGATTGGAATGAGTTTAGGGTAGGGTGCTTTGGGTACAGAAAGCAGTCCTGTGCAGGAGAGAGCAGCCAGATAGACGGGGGTAGAGGGGACATAGGAAACAGTGGTGGTCTAGGAAGGTCTTTGTAGTTCTTCCCTTGATAAAATCATCTGATGGCAAGAGTTTGGTTTTATTTATTTTTGCATCCCTCACAAGACTAGCTTCTAGCAACTTCTTCATGACTATTTGAGGACTAAACCGTAGTGCAGTTGAGCTGTTTACCCACTTTTCTTACCTTCCTTGTCAGGGTTGGAGCAAACCTGTCTCTACGCCTGTCTGCCTGGGTGGAAATCACTTGATAGGTCTTGGAGGCAGAGTTGGTCACCTCCCAGCTCCTCTCTCTTTGAGGGTTTGTACAGTGAGAAAACTATGTGCTAAGAGGTATTTTAAATGCCTTAGCTGCCAACTGGTTTGAGGACCACACAAAAGAATGCTAGAGTTGAAAGGTGCCTGGGCTCTTAACAAATGATTTATGAATTCCATTAGCCAGAACTCATTTTACCTTATCCTTGGCAGCTGGCTTGAAAAAAAACCATGAGGAGTGACTCGGAAATTTCTGGACTCCACTGACAGAGTTGGAATGTCCTTTGTGCAATTTATTTATCTTTAGCTAAAAGGTAAAATTTGCATATGGAGGCACCTGGGTACAACTCTTTCCGAATCACTCTCCTCATTTCTACCTCCACCCCATACCATTACTCAGGTGGTAACATTCATTATTTTCCTTGAAAATAGAAAACCAGGATTCTTCAAATTATTAATCCTGCTTAGCTCCACAGCCAAAGGCTCTTTAGTGAAAATCATTTTGGATGATGTATTCACTACAACGGTTTAGGAAGAACAGACCATTCATGAAAAGAAGACTCAGATTTGAGGGCTGACATCTTAATCATATTCTTTATTGGTATAGTACAGAAAGTTCTACTGACCAAGATTAAAAAAAAGTCTGTAACATGAGTGCCATCATATTTTCCACGCACACTGCTATAATGGAATAGTTCTAAAACTACTCTAAACTCTTCCTAGTAAAAATGCTATAGAAATATAAATTGGCAATATTATAACCATTCCCCATTTCTTTTTAGCCACTGACAGTTCCTTGGCAAGGGCTCCCAGTTATCTTCTACTAACATCCCAAAACCTCAAGAAATTAGAGGAAAAAACTCAAGGCCTTGGGGAAATGACCATGGTCTATACCTTTCCTGCTATCACTTGCTGCTAGTTTCAGGATGGAAAACAAAATGTAATAAAACGAAACAAAGCAATTTACAACAACTGATGTACTGAAGCGTTCTGCTTGGTGAGAGACTCGAGCTGCTGGACATCTATGTAATGAGGCATTTCTGACAGCGTGGTGCCCGGATCCTTGGATTCAGAAATCCTACTACTTTATAATAATGCCACAGGTTTATTTTGATTGCCTAATTTATTGAGCAGAGCCAGAACTCTTGGTACTTTAGAAAATACGCTTGGAGTTTGTGAGTGGTTGTTATACTTCATTAACGAAGGTTATGCTGTATGGCACAATTACATCACGTTATGCCTGTTTTATTTAGTCAATTCTAGAAGGAGGAATGGTTTCAATTTAAGTAAGCTTTTTAAGAGCACCTGCTTCATTTTATACTTTCCTGGCTTTATTTGTATCTGAATTTCATTGCATGCCAACTTCATTGTAAGTGGTATTAATGAATATAAATTCAGATTTTTTCCCACTTTCCAGTCTCGTTCATTCACTTACTGCTTGTGGATTGGGTATTAAGTGAGCAGCCTTGGGGTCCAACCTTATAAGGACCTCTTTCCCTACCCGTAATCTAATTTCTGGTTCTTAACTCTTCTCTCTTGAAGTCCTCTGTCTTGAAGGATGAGTGTGTACATATCCATCGTCAGCAAAATTCCTGGACACAATAGTCCTTGTCAGTTTGAATAGAAGCCACAGAGTGGTTCCTCCACCTTCCCTCAGCTCTAACTCTTGTCTAAGCCTTTGATCCACTTGTCTCCAACTTCAAACTGAGCTATCACCTGGGGCTCAGATATTAGTCAGTCCCCTGCTGGTTTGTGTCCTTCCTCTGTCCAATCCAATCCACTAATGTGGTTAATCACAGGGTAATCTCCTGCTCATAAGCATTACGTGGCTCCCACCCCACTTGTCTACAGAATACTCTGTATCCTTTGGCATAGACATGAGGGGCCCTGAAACTAGGATTCTATGCTATTCTTCCAGATTCTCTCCAACCTCTCCTTCTAATGCCAGATCCTTTTCTCCCTTCTTCTCTTCCCATGCCGCATGCTGTCTCTTCCCACTGCCTGGCAGACTGTGTGCACACCCTGCGTCATCTTACAGGTTTGCTCAGGGGCTGCCTTCTTCATAAAACTCTCCCAGACTTTCACATCGGAAGACACGTTTCCCTCTGGGTTCCCGCAACACACCACTTTCAATTGATTGAATTAATTTCAGTGCACACTACAGTATCTAAGACCTAATGCAACTGCATCGTGTCTCCGCCCACCAGCACTCTTTACTTTGTCCAAAACCAAAACTCATTTCATGCCCATCCGAAAGGCTCACCAACAGGAGGATTTTGATAAGAATATGGGCTATGCCTTGGTCGCCCTTCCTGTGTCACAGAGACGAATCACATTTTGTGACAATTAACCACTACATCATGACGATACGCTTTTATTGTCAATATGAAACTGGCATAAGTTGATCGTTATCTGTCATGCTGTGGGGTGAACCTTGGATTTAGGGTGGTGCAACTAGGTCAGAGGATACTAGAGATCACTGACTAGGGAGGAAGTCATGCTTTCAAGCCTTTCGGCAGAAGGTAAAAGGCGTAGCAAGGCAGGGACAAAGTGGTCAAGTGCAAAAGAAAGCTTTTCTCTTAGGCAGGTGTGCGTCCTCGCTAAGCATGAAACAAGCTTCCCCTTTTAATGGAATGACTCGGATATTCTTTTCTATTTCTACACAGAAGCTTAGAGACTGTGCCTTAGAGTAAAGAAGATTCTCTGCCTTTTTTTTTTTAAATAAAAAGTGTATTTATAAAGCATGTATTTGTCTTGGGCAAATTCTTATTTGAACTATGACTAATAAGGTCAGAGACATTGCAAAATGATGTGCTCTTGTGCACGGAATGATGTCCATGTCATCAGAATGAGATAGAGACATATGACTGATCTGCATGAAGAGTAATGTGGAATCCCCAGGCTCACCTACTAATTTATTTGAACTGAAACACAAGTATTAGGCCAAGACCTCAAGAAACCTCATTGTTTCTCAAATCACTGCTCCCTAACTATGTGCAAAACCCAAACTCACTCAATTCCTGCCGTGTCCACTGGCACCTGAGTTCTGATAGGAAGAACAAAAGCCTATGAATAAAGATTTAATATTCCTAACTGCAAGAGAAAATAAAAGCTCTTCAGTATTCTTTCTGTTATGAATAACATCAATTAAGTTGTTCTACCAAAGAAGTCACCAGTGATATGCTTTTGAAAGGAGCACCATGAATTGCTTACAGATGATTTATTTCCACGAAAGTATCTCTTCAGTTCGTACCAACTCTCCCCAAACAAAACAAATGTTGGTAACTTTTACAGATATTAAGACTGTGTTTTTCTGTTCTTTGCCAAGTTTAAAAACATTCTCTTTGGCCTCTGTGTCAGCTTTTGGTCACTACAGACATCTGAAATAATCAGTGTATTATGAAGAAAAATTTATTTTGGCTTATGGTTTTAGAGGTTCAGTGCATGGCAAGTTGGTCTGGCTGTTTTGGGCCTGGGGTGAGGTAGCGTAGAACAGTGTGGAACAAGGCTGTTCACGTCGCTGTGGCCTGAAAATGAAACAAAAAGAAATTGGGCACCAGAGTCCCTTTCAAGGGCCTACCCTCAATAACTTGAAGACCCTCCACTAGCTCTGTCTTTTAAAGTCTCCAGCTCTTCCCAAGAGTACTAAACTGGGGACAAAGTCTTTAACCCATAGACCTGTGTGAACATTCTAGACTTGAACAGCTGTAGCCTGTTAGTAGCCCATGGACCATTAATTTTGCTTCAAAAATTTCTCACCACTTTTAAATTTTGTTTCTAAAGAAAACTATTTATAAGATGGAAAATTTTTGGTGAGAAAAATCATGTTCTTCCTCATCATCTTGCTTGAGTGTGATAGGGCTAAGTTCTCTTAAAAAACGAGTAAGCATTTGAGCACTTCAAACTTCATCAACTACCGTTGATCCCGGATATTATCCAGGCTTATCTTGAATAGGAAAATGCCAAAGGCTCAAGTGCTGTGAGACTTGGAGAGCATTTTCACTCATCGGGAGGCTGATTAAGCTTATTATTTGCTGTACAACAAGCTTCAGGTGCTTATTGACCTGAACTAAACTTGAAAACTGCAGAGGGAGAAAAGGAATGTGCTTTTAATTGAAAGCCCCAAGGAAACCAGGTCAACAGAGTCAAGGTGGACACTTGTCCTTTAGAGCAAGGTGTGGAGCTGAGCTTTTCTGCCAAGAGTCTGTGGCTTGAGAAGGCTCATTTCCCATCATCCCCTGGGACCAGTGATACCCAACACCACGCTGACAGAAGCCTGGCCATGTTTTCGCACCTGGTGAAGGGTCCATATTTCCTCACATCCAAATAAGAAGTGAGTTTTAAACATATCTTTTTGCTCAAATACTTGAACTCTCAGGAGAACCATCCAGCAGTCCG
This sequence comes from Dolichotis patagonum, assembly GCA_004027295.1. Lineage (NCBI taxonomy): Eukaryota > Metazoa > Chordata > Mammalia > Rodentia > Caviidae > Dolichotis > Dolichotis patagonum. The sequence continues at coordinate 59,709 of PVJX010005006.1, forward strand.
GTTCTAGAGTTGCTTGGCGTGGAAGCCCAGGGTTTATTCAGTACCCACAAAGGATCCTGATGCTTGCCAAGAAAAACAGTATAGCAGCTGCATCTTTGCTAGCATACTACAAGCTTTGAGACATTATTTTAAAATAACACTTATGGAAATTTAGAGAATCTTAGCTCATATTAGTATTTTTAATTATGGCTAGTTGCTGTCTTTCCCACACAGATTGTCATATTTTTTGCTCCTTTAGCTGTGATCTTCCCCAAATTTGGAAAACCTCTCAAATTTTCTTTTCCATATACTACGTTAATTTTTCTATAGAAAATAACAAAGATCTTTTATGACACCCTATTTACCAGGAAATGTGATTAAAAGTTTGAAAATCACTTCCACAAGATACTCCTTTATATTTAATTGTTTATGTTCAACCTGATATTGTTGGTAAGAATTATAATTGTGATTGGGCAAGAAAAGCTTTTTTCTTAGAAAAAAAAAGAGAGGATTGTGAGTGTGGCTTATGCATGAGGACCTGGGTTCAATCCCAGGTACAAGAAAGAAAAAATGAAACATTATGTCCTGAATGGTCTCATTCTGCTATAAATTCTAGTTCTTAAGTCTTTTACCTCTAATCCGTTTAGGAAGAGGAAAGTGTGGGAAAGGCAATAGGTATACAAGCACATTTACAGAGTAAGTATGTCTAACCCATTCTAATACCTGATAAATCAAAATACATTTTCTTTTTATTCCAAAGGGCAAGTTTTCTTATCTTGTTCATGTATTCAGTGTCTTTCAGCCCAAGAGAAGGTAGGAGATGACATGTGGAATTTTAACAGCCAAAATAAACAATCTTCTAGTAAGCCCAAGCATTTGCAGGGACAGCCGGCCCCTCAGCTTACTGGGAGGTTTACTGAGGGATGGTGGGAATGGTGAGCTAAATCCACCAGGGATTTCTAACTTGAGAAATTGCCAGTGTTTCTTTTGCATGTAACAATTACAGTTCAGGAGCTTTCAGCTAGTTCTACTCTCTTCACCCGATTATTCCATTATTTGACCTTCTTCCATACTGCTTGATTTATGTAGTATTTTTCACAGCATGGTCTGGTGATAGTGTCCCTTGGTAGGAAAGAAATTGCCAAACAATTGTCTTTTTACAGGTCACCTCAGCCTCTTCCCTTTGGTTGTGCCACGTGCCCTTGTATGATTTCCTTGTGTTTTTTCTCTGCTTTCTCAATATACTGGAATCCCAGGGTACATTCAGAGGCTTCAGATACATGGAAAATTTTTGCAGGGCGGTGATATTTCCATAAAATATACCTGCGTAAATAAAGAAGAGAATTCCAATGACAAAGGAAACTTCCAGAAGAACAAAATCCTCACTTATAGTCCTAGTGGTTACACAGCAAGCACTTACATAGAAATGTGGCAAAATTCAGAAATGGAGATTAAAACTTGCTGCAAGAAACTGAGTCCTGGTACTTACAGGACAGTATGGGAATTGGCAATGATCCCAATTCCAGTCGGACAAAGTATGGTGGCTTGTCCCACTGAACAATTTCAGTTAAGAAGCAAAGCAATGCCATTGTTACATCTTTGCATCCATACAATCCAGGACACTTGTGAGATTTTCACCGGTCTCTGTTCAGTTTTATTGGCACATTTTCTTTTTATAACCCTGGGGGTATAGAACATTCTGGATTTCCTCTCTCTGGTTCTCCCTCCTCCAGTTCTCCTTCACTGCTTGCTTATACAAATTATTGGAAACATTCTGAGAAACAGTTGTTTGTTCTTATTTCCTTTATTATCTCACTCTCATTTCTGAGGAGCTCAGGAGCACACACCACAGTTAAAAGACTTAATTTACAGCTTAGTTAAGCTTTGCTAGGTCAGTGATCTGTGAGCTGAATGATTGAGACCTAGGAATGACCTGACAGGGAGCCGGCCCAGCAGGGCAGGTGGAGGAGAGAGAGGGGAAGGAAGTGTGGAAATGCGGAGACAAGAAGCTTGCTAGGAGCCAAAAGGTCACTGGGAGGTCGAATCATAGCCAAGGGGCCTATTAAAAAGTTACCAGAGGAAAAGGAGCCCAGAAAGTTTGGGAAAATCACTCAGATAATGAAATTTAGTTAAGAGGGAAGAGAAAGATTTTTTTCACTGCTGAGTTTTTGAGTCAGGCTGAGACACACATAGCATGGTGGGGCCTGAATTTTACTAGCAGTCTTTATTTGAACTTCTTTGTAGTCATAATGACCAGAGACATGAGCAATAATTTAATAATAATAATAATAATTCTGTTAATACTCATACTATGCAGTAATAATAGTAACAGTGAACATTATTAAACGCTGGCAAACTGAATACACACAACTGCACAGTGCTTCAAGGCTGACAGCAAGTAACTTTAAAATGTTTGAAGGCAAAGGACCAAAGAGACTCCTAGAACGCATCGTGGACAGGGAGTATTGTTGGTACTCAGAACGAGGAGAATTAGCAGAGGGGTCAATAGAGACAGACTTGTCTCAATCTATGTGCTTTCATGTAAATAAGATGGGAATGGTGGTGCAGGACTGTGATCCCAGGAGGGAAGCCGAGGCAGGAGGATCAGGGGTTCAAGGTCATCCTGGGCAACTTAGCTTAGTGATACCTTGTCTCAAAAAAATTTAGAGAGCTGGAGATGTAGATCAGTGCAGTGCTTGCTTAACATGTGCAAGGCTCTGTGGGGTGGGGAGAGAGAGAGAGAGAGAGAGAGAGAGAGAGAGAGAGAGAGAGAGAGAGAGGGAGAAAGAATCTTCTTTCAGAGTCTGGGCCTGGAACATGTTCAAGAATTGACATAAAGGAGACCTTAGAAGTTGGAAATTCTGTTTGTGGAGAAGACTCCTACCTCCTTTTCCTCCTATGCATTACTATTTTACTTTTTAAATTATGTACAAATATTGATTTCATAAATACAGACCATCTAGCACTTTGCTTGCATTAGGCACTCTTTTTAATAACTTTACATGAATTATTACTCTTAATTCTCCAATAGCTATTGTATGAGGCTTGCATATTAGTTTCTTCATTGAAAGCTCCAAGGCTTATAAAAACTTATAAAACCTTAGGCAGAGAGAAGTTAAGAAAATTGCTTAAGGCTACCCCATTGTAGGGGTTATAGGCAGGATAAGAGCCTTCAGAATGATGCCCCAAACTATGCTGACAGTAACTTTGCAGACCATATGCATATGATGGCAAATTGTAAGCTTTTGCATATCAATGCTTCACCAAAGCATGGTTCTGGTAGATGCAATAAAACTGTTTAATGGCAAAAGTTCAAAAACTGAAGAACTGATCTGATGGAAATGTAGTTATTACGGGGATAGAAATAAAGCAATTTGAAAGTATGGATCACTGTAAACCAGCTCAGTTTCAGGGGGCCAGAGGTAGTTGAGCTCAGTCCTTTAGTCAGGTCTTCTGACTCAGGTGCTCGCTCTGTGTCACGAGCCCCCTATCTGGTGACAACGAGCATGATCTGTCGAGCAGAACACCAGATATAAGCAGTTGGGTGATTTTGGCATCTGTCTTGCAGGATGCATCTTCACAGTAATGTGACTTCTTTGATGTCAGAACCATGAAATTGCCGTAGAAATCATCCCATGCCTCTCTGAATCATTTTGAATAGTTTGAAATAGAATAAATGTAAAGTACTGTACTAATCTCAAGTGTACATTAAGTGCAGATTCAGAAATCACACATCATTGTTCATTTACATAAACAAATACTGAGTGTTATTTGAGAGGTTGATCATTAGCAGAGTTGAGAGTTTTTATTCTGCCCCTGTTTACTTTATTTGCTTATAGGGCTATCAACAAAACAAAGATGGTTTCCTTGATGTTCTAGTGCTTGGGTTATCTCTTTAGGCCCAGTCTTGATTTGGATATTGAAAGTTTTAGGCTGAAAGTAATTATTCAGTGTAAGCATTTTACCCCTGGGACCCTGAGCAAGTCTAGACTTGTCCCCTATATTTAGTGTCTTCATACTGCATTCTCAACACGATGGCAATTTAAAACGCCAGGGTCATGCTGTAGAAATCAGATTATAAAACTTTATATACTGTCGGTGCTTTTGACTCTATAAAAATTGGCTTTCATGCCCAGCTTGGATTTGGCATCAAGTGGGAGGGACTAAACCCTTGTTTTGGGGGACGTCTCTCTGACTTCTCAGCCACAAAGTCATGTCTACTGAAATGTTAGAAGTGGCCACAAGCAATCTGGTTTTGATACCTGCCAACATTTTCCTGAAGCAAGCCTTTAACCACTTTCATAATCCACTTTTAAAACCACAACGTCCTTCTAAGTCAGTGAGACTAAACACTCTCAGCTGTTGGTTCTGGGTAGCTTCTCTGATGGTGCCTTCATATTTCTGTGTCCTCATCTCCTTCCCCTAGAGGCCCAGCTTGCATGACTGGAGCTGTTAGTGCCACCCAAGATTTTAGTCTCAGGCAAGCCATGGGGGAATGATGTGAAAGACAGATGTTTCTGAATCCATATTCACAAGCTTTCGAGGATATCAAACACCCATGGCAGGAGTTATTATTCTCTCTCTCTTATGCATTCCAAATTTGGGTTCACTTGAAATGTGAGACACAGACAAGCTACCTGCAGATGGGTAACAGAATATTCTGGCGCCTTTATCTCTGCTTCATTTCTGTGTTTCTGCTTATTGCTCCATTTTTCTTTCCCTCTCCTGGGAAGAATGGCTCAAAACTGTGACATTTTCACTGTGCTAACTTTTCTCTTTCTTGAGAGAGTCCATTTATGAGCTCAGCACTCAGGTTTTTATTTTAAGTTGCTCTACATTTAATCAGGACCATGTTAGTTTTCTATTGCTGTAACAAAATATCTGAGATAAGCAACCTATAACAAGAAAGGGTTTGTTCTCGTCCATGGGTTTGGTGTTTCTAGCCCAAAGTCAAATCCCTCAACTGCTAGCCAAGTAGTGCATCATGGCAGCAGCATGTGGTCAAGCAGAGATGGTCACTTCATGGTCAGGCAGCAAAAGAGGGGAATGGATGGGAACTCTTTAAAGAAATGTCCCCATTAACCTATGGACCTCCCACTTGATTCTGCCCATTCAGGGGCTACCACTTCCTCATAGCACCACCCTGGGGCTCAAACTTTTAACAAAAGTGAGGCTTCAAATACCCACACTCTAACAGGGATCTCAATTTCATTCAGCAAAGTAAACTAGAGCCTTATTAGAATAGTAACTCAATTTGTATTTAAAGATTTTCTTTTCTCCCAAATTAGGAATCCAATAAAAATGTACTTCTACATAAGTAATCTTTAGTATCATTGGTTGTTAAAGTACCCTCTCAACAAAACTAATTTCTAGAACTGAATAATGACTTTTTAAGTGTCTTCAACATGTCAGTACTCTTTCTAACATACTGACTTACCTTGCAGAAAGAACATTTCTGAGTAGGGGACAGTGAGACGCTGAACCCTCAGTCTTTCGATTTGGGGTCCTAATAGTTTGCGTGGATTAGGTTCAATGTAGAAAACAAAGCTTTGTTTCTGCTAGTCTCTCACTGTGCTCCTCTTTCTTTTGAGAACAGCAGAAAACCAGCTCTGAGAAGCTGTGTGGAGAAGTGGGCGACCTGTTGGGTAAACGCCATGGTTGCATTTAGATTGTCTTCTCCATGCTGGGTGACTGTTTAAATCACAGTCCTGTTTGAAAACCTGCTGGAAGAAGAGGAAATGACTTTAAATTGTCCCTCAGCACAGCTTCTTTTATATGTGGTTACTGGTAAAGATAACAATCTTTGTTATCAAGGCACTGTTTTTCTCTCACTTATCTACTTCCTCTTCTCAGAAAAAAACAAAACAAGCAAATAAAAAAAACGCATCTCACTTCTTGTTACTGCAAGTATATTCACTTAAACAGGCTTGGGGAGAAATTTGTGGTTTTCAAAGATTTATCTTTTGACATATTACCACTAAATGTTTTTATTAAAACTTTTCTGATTTCTAGTTTCATGAGATCAATCAGCATTTATGCTTTTTAAGAGGGCAATCCAAGCTGGCTATAGTGTGGAGAACTCCTTTGTTAGGTAGCCTTTCTGTCCTGTCATATGGAAGCCATTCAGATTCTTGTGTTATGATATAGAACTCTAATGAAGCCAGGAAGGTTTGCAGTTGGAAGACACAGTCATATGACAGGGAGGACAGATTATATATATCATCATATGGAGTATATTGAGGACATTGGCTCATCTCTATCATGGGGGGCGCTCAAACTGACTTTGTTGTGTTAGTTTTCTATTTCTGTGAGCAGGATACATCAGAATAACTGCTTAAAGGAGGAAAGATTTATTTTGACTCACAGTTGCACTGTGTCAGTCCTTGGTCACTATCCTCCATTGATTCTGGACCTGTGGTGAGACAGAACATCATGGCAGAGAGGGTCTGGTGGAACAGGGACAAATTGCCTGTGGTGAGAAGGAAGCAGAAGAAGAGAGGGAAAAAGCCAGAGAAGAAGGTGCTGGGGTCATGTATAGTCCCCAAAGTCATGCCCTCACAATTTATTCTTTTCCACTAGGACCGACCTCCGAAGTTTCCTTCAGCTTCAAATAATGCCATCAAATTATGATCCCCCTGGTGGATTAATCCACTGATGAATTAGAATCCTCATGTGCAGTTGTCTTCCAAAAACTCCATCACTGAACACCTAAGGTCTAAACTGTAACAGTTGGTACTTATTAACAATGAAATCAGTTTAAAGGAGCACGGAATGAAGTCTCAAGTGGAAAATGAAGTCATGTTGGGGCAGCCTAAGACAGCTGTGGTAGAGAGAGTCCAGGACTGCTCACTTCTTCCTTTGATAAGTGCAATGTATTTCGCTCGATGTGACTGAGAGTTGGGGTATCCTAACTGATCATAAATAGCATGTGTACTTCTACCTCATCTCCTTTCCACAATTGGGAAACAATACTGATGAAAGGACAACAATGGAGCAGGGCTAAGGAACTGGTCCTTGGCTATTAATAATCCCTCTAGAAGGTCTTGTTTCTTGTCCTCTCGTCTTTATCTCCGCAGCCCTGGGGGTTCAGGTGCCACATCCCATTCATCCAACAGTCTTGCCCTTGAAGTCCCAGCTCCTAGACACCCCTCCCAAGCAACTTGCTGATGTGGGTGCTGCTTGTCTTCCACCTTATCAGTCACCTGTCTGTCCTCATCCGGTTCTCTTACTTCCAATCATATCCAGTTGTTTTTTAAATTCTTTCTCCAAAGTATTCTTCCCACTTCCAAGATACTTTTTCTGAATTTTTCTTCTCTCCCAAAGCCCAAAGTGGGATCATGACTTTGGTTTCATCTGGGAAAATTTGTAAATAATGTTGTCCTCTCTCTTAGAGATTCCTATTCAAACAATCCAGGGAATGTCAAAGCTTGGAAATTCTGGAGGATGTCTGAGTTTGAGAACCATAGAAAGACATCGTCTCCCTGAGAAGATTTTCTAATCTGACCTCTTATCCCCCAGCTTGGAGTTAAATTTCTCCTAAACTGGGCTCCCGATGCATTTGTGCCCAGTAAATGTGCACTTCCTGAGGGCAGGGACGCTGGCTTAGAAGCCCTATACTTCACAAAATACTGAGTGAAAGTGAATTGGTAGGACCTTTCCTATTGCACCTTCTCTCTTATTCTTGCTAAAACAAAAGCAAATTTCTTTTTGGCTAAAACAAAGCAAATCTATGAGTTTTTAAAGGAACAGGATTTAAAATAAATGAGACACTATAAAAGTAATGAAGGTATGAAAAGTGAATTTTTAGAGACTGCTAATATTGCTCATTTTTGGATTGTTGTTCAGATGTGAATGACATTAGACTAGTACATGCTTCAACTTGTGTGTGTGTGTGAGCAAAGATTTTCTGCAATAAACATCTCTGTTTCTCATTTTATTAGTTTTTTATACCAAGATATGGAAGGCATTCTGTGTTTTTCTCTTAAGAAGACTCAGATGCTTGGTTCATTTCCCATGTCCCCTAATATATCCTTTCTCTTTGTATTCGTGTGTGTTGGTGAGTGGTATTTCTTCACCATTACACACACACACACACACACACACACACCTTTCCCATCGAGTCTACTGGGATTAAGAAACAGTAATCACCATCGTGTGGTCTTTGAGTCTGCAGGGTCCCAGACTTGACTCCCCAGCCATTCCAACCTGTGCCTCACCCTTCCTCAAGAAAGCAGAAAAGCCAGCACCATTTTGAAAAGAAAAGCATCCAGTAATTAAATGTACTTTCCCAGCGATGAGGAGCAGATGTTCTGTCTCTTTCACGGAGTGGGAGGGTGTGGAGACTTAGGGGAGCTGGACCAGAGCACATTTCATAATCTTAAAAAGTCAAGGGTTTTGAGGAAAGTCCCTAAACATGGGAGGTCCAGTTGGGAGAAATTCATACTTGTGTAGCAACACAAAAGGGAATTTACCACATAGTTTGGCAACAGCATGATTTAGAATTTTTTCCCCCAAACTCTCAACATGTGAGAGATTGTTATCACCACAAATTAATAGTTTTTGAAATTGAGGGGGAAAAAGGATTTTTAAGTTGGCCGAGACAGCTTTACTGGGCCAATTGTTATCCACAAGTTCTGCGATAGTCTACCACCATTAGAAAAGTTAGTAAAGCAGAGCCAGCTTTGGAAGAAGAATTCTACAACAGAGATAGAAAGGACTGAGACACATTTGATTTTACTTGGTGTAAAGTGAATTTGAGACCATTGGAAGCACCAGAGGAGCCTTTTCACACAATCTTGCTTGGTCATTGCTCTTCTTCCAGGTGCTCCTTCCACCAGCCCATCTCCTGTCTGAGGTCTTGAGCTGCTGAGGACAAATAGGTGTAATCTGAAAAGACTTTGGGCTGATGACAATAAATATTTTCTATCCCACCAAAGAACTCTTTCTCCTAATTTTAAGAACCAGTGCTATGAAATATAAAGTCTTGAAGGGAGTTGCTTCTCATGGCTCTTTGAGGGAAGATGGCTTGATTTCTCTAATACACTCCCTGCAGTTGTCCTGTGACCCTGGTCCTTTCTGGGTGGATCGGCCTATGAATGCGTGTGAGGCAACTCCTCTGTTTCCTAAGACATTTCCTTTGGAGCATCAACTTCTTGCTTTATGCACTGTGTCTGTGATAAATTCCTTCCGTACTCTTCATAATGTTATCTTTTTCTCATCTCTCTTTTGCGGAACATGAAATATCTGTGTATTTGAAGACTTTGGGGACTGAAATAAATCTTCAACACCACACAAATTTAGAGTCAGAAAGAATATGAGAGCTGATCTCCCATGATTCAGCAGGAATTCACTTTATAAAATCCTAGTTCACTGCTGTTTATATATTTTCAAAAATTGGGCACTTGCTACCTTACATAGAAGTCCTTTATTTTTGGGAAAATACACTACTGAGCCAAAAGAAATGCATTTCTCTTAAGACCTTGCAGTTCTGTGACTCTTAGAGACCTATTACCATGTCTACCCTCAGGAATTTCTGCTGAGTCCCTAGAGCAAAAGGCAGGCTTGCTCAGGGATGAAGTGAGCTCCTAGTACCTGATGACTGAATGCCCTCTCCCAGATTTGGTCATTTCCCAGATCTACAATGCTGGTGATGGGCAACCTTCTTGGGACTGTTTCTGTGACACTGCATGAACGTGCTGGCAGGAAAGGGAAACCACAAGCCTCTGTCGTTCTCAGCAGATCAAGGTAAATCTTCAGACTAGCGCCACTGATGAAGAAGGGTCTCGTCACCCCGTGGGTCACCCAGAGATCATGGCTACACCCCTGACCTCACATTCTGCTTTGTGTGGCATCAAATCAAACTGTCATTTCTGTAAGGGGGGGGAGAAACACTAGTTGGACGTTTGTTTGGTATCTATGTACTGAATTTATACACTATCATCTGGTAGCTTGGCATTACTGGCATGCAATTTAGTATGTGTGTGTGTGTGTGTCGCTAGAGAATAGCCACTTGCTGTTTGGATTTCTGGGGTCATTTCTCACATTTCTGCTCAGATACTTGTGTGCTCGGTAAATATATTTTTGCTGCTAACTGTAATTTCCTTGCTCTGTTAAATATTTGGACCCATCTCTTTTCTAAAATCCTACCTTTCTTGAAAGCACTAGTGTGGTTTTTTTGTCCTCACTAATGTTTCATCACTCATCTAAATACGTACTTTGTGTTTTACTTAGCCCCTTCCCTGACACATAATAAATATTTTAGAGGCACTCTCTACTAGAGTTCCTTCCAAAATTCCATGTGCTGAGTTGAAAAGAACACCATGGGGCCGGGGAAGGGGGTTCACTGCCATGTCTCTGGGGATATTGTATGGCCTGGATTCTACACTGAGCCAGAAGGACTAGTTTATTCTTTAACTGGCTCCCAAGTGCTCCTTGTGACCAACTTAATCCTCATTTGCTATGGTTTGAATTGTTTTCCCTAGAAAATATTTCTTGAAGTCCTAACCCTAGGATCTGTGAACGCGATCTGATTTGGAAATGAGATCTTTGCAGAATTAACGAAGTTAGGATGAGATCATGCGGAGGAGACTGGGCTTTAGTCCAATGACTGGTGTTGTTAGGACAAGAGAAGAGACGCAGACACAGTTGTGGGAGAAGGTCACCTGGAGACGGAGACAGGGATTGGGGAACATGAAGCATTGCTAGAAGTGGCGAAGATGGAGTTTCCCGAGGGCCCCTGGAGGGACTGTGACCTTTCCACATGTTCACCTTGGTCTTATGGCCTTCAGATCTGGGAGGGACCGCATTTCCAATGGTTTAAGCCACCTAGTTAAGGTACTTACCACTTCAGCCTTAGAAAATGAATGCAGATCCAAGCAGGGCATTCTTGAACTAACGCCTGGTTGTTAACATCTGGTATTAGAGACCGAGCCCGGAAGGAGGAGGGAAAATATCCAGGTCCTGTGCCTCTGTACAGGTCAGTGACGTGTGAACTCCATGCATGTTGGCACACATACCCTCGCCACATTCACAGGAGTCTGTGGAATATGTCTGAGGGCCAGGATCAAGTCTTGGCCTTTACTGGGTTTTCATTCCAATAGGAGAGACAGACAATAAATGAGGAAAATGAATGAAAAAATAAATCAACGATAGCACTGCAGAGAGTGTTCAGTGCTAGGTGAAAATATAGTGTGAATGCAGTGACTGAAGATAAAAGAACAGAGAAGGAAATGAGCAGGGGTGAGGAAGCAGGATAAGGAGTGGGCTTAGAGAGCTGGGCCTTAAGGCTCAAGACAGGAGTGGTAATCAGTTATAATACGGAATTTGGGTTTTTGGAAGTCTGATGAAGGCCTTTGATAAGCAGGGTGCATGTGCTTGTGAATATGAGAGTCTAACCTAACAAATGCAGAATTAATTGCTCGCATATTTTTCATCTAAAGTTCAAAGCTTTGAGGTAAAGGAATGGAGACCCAGAACATAGTCGTAGATCTTTCAGATGCTTCCAGATGGGCCCTTACTCTGACTCTCCCCTAACTGTGAGAACTCTGCAAGGCTGATCCAGGGGTTCCTTGCAGTATGGAGAGCTCCACTTGTATTATGCAGGACGCTGGGCCTCCCTGACACCTGTCCTGGCCAGAGGGAGAGTCTGGAAGCTCCAAGGTGATATCATTCAAAAGCCATTGATGTTCAATATTTATTATCTGCTCTGGGCAGGGTGAGATGCTTGCTGCCAAGAACATGGCAATGAAATCAGAGCAGGGAGCTGCTTTCAGGAATGCACAGACTGATAAGGGCATCAAGCAAGCCCCCGAGCTGACCAGTGACAAGCAACGTGAGGATTTGGGAGCACAGGAAGGGTCTCTCGCTCAGAAATTCCTTCAGAGCAACTCCAGATTTTCAAATCCACTTTTTAGAGGGACAGCTCAGTTCTTTAGGTTAGAAAGAGAGGCCAGTTATCTAGGGGGTGTTCTGGTATCTTTTGATGTCTATGTTTTGGAAATGAGCAAAGATTTTCCTCAGTCTTTTGATCTTCTGGGTTCAATCAAAATGATTTGCTTTTGCCATGCAAAGGATGACACTGCTCTGAAAGTTTGTGGACAGAGTGGTGAGAATGCACTCTCTTCCCCCACTCTCATGCAAATCTGGTGTTTGAACAGCTGCACGTCACTATGTTCTTTCCTGAAGTTTCAGTTCTTTCAGGCCCGTGGGAGACAGAGTAGGTTCTGGTATCACTCATTAAGTCCTTTTTTTTTAAGCTTTAGATTAAAATAGAAGTTTGCAGAAAGTTTGTGATTCTTATTGCTTGTGTGCTGGGGAAAGACAAGGCTCCTGAGCCAGGCACTGGTGCTGTTGACTCCTGGGCTCAGCGGCCCACCTCCCAGTGTTTGAGAGGGTCTCTTAGGCTTCATCCAGAGAGGGCTCAACTCGAGGATGGGGGTGGGGGAGGAGTAGATGCTGTTCTCAACAGAAACAACGCCTGCAAGTGGGGGCCAAGGAGTCAGGTGGAGAAATAGACGACTAGCTGTGTGCCTCCCCCAGTCCATAGGGTGCCCTGCGTCTCTATCAGTGTCTGATGAGCTGGTTGTCTTGTTGGAATTTATGAGATGTGCATTCAGGTAGGAAAGAGATAAAGGAACAGCAGCCAGTTTCTAAGACTTAAGCCACAGGCTTTTAAAGGGACCTTTTATCTTTACAGAGGCCCATAGTTCTTGTCTGATGCCAAAAGCTCTGGGCAGCTCTGGGCAGCTTGTGCAAAACATTTGGTGGGCCGGGGCCTGCGTGAAGATCCAAGATGGCTCTATTGTGGCCAGTAGTTAAAGCGGTGGTGTTCAAAGAACTGGACATCAGTAAAGTGGTGATTTATGGGCGTCTAATCCAAGCTAGGCTGCAGAGATGTATGAATTGCTTAGAAGTTTGTGGGACAGTCTAAGTTTGTATACAAGTAGCTGAGTGCTGGCCTGAAACCAGGACTTAGCTAGTCTACAGTGACAAGCAAATCGTTAGTTTAAGTATTTCCTTTCCTTTTTCTGTTTCTTTTACCCATATCCCCTCCCTTTTTCTTCTTCCCTCTCCTTTCCTTTCTTTTCTTTTTCTTATTTAGAGAAAAAAAAGCAAAACAGAAAGAAAGGGTAGAAATAATACAGAATTTTTTAAAAAAAGTAAGAATCACTAGTTGATAAATCACATATTGTTATCTTAGAAGTAGTTGTTCAAGTTACAAAATCAAAGCACAAAAAGTGGACAATCAAACAGTGACAGCACAAACTATTCTGTTTGATGATCCTTTCTTTTCTTTTTGAAGTGGGATCTTTCTATGTTGCTCAACCTGGGCCTGAACTTGGGCTCAAGCAATCCTCCTGTCTCCGCCTTCCAGGCAGCTGGGACTACAGGTATGCAATACCATGATTGGCTTAAATGGCTTAAATCTCAGCAGTTTGAAAAATCAAGTTGTATTTCCCATCCAATCACTTTCCATTTAATTTCTTTCATTGTCTTACCTCTAGAACTCCATCAGATGGAATAGCCATCAGCTAAGTCATCTCTGGTGTTTGTGACAAAAGGGAGGAAAGGATGGCAGAGTGCCTCTGACCCTGAGAGCTGCTATTCTCTTCCTTGCTCAGGACCAATCACGCGGCCACATCCAACTGCAGGAAGGCAAGAAACCACAGCCCTATCGTGTGCTCTGAGGGAAATCCAGGAACACAGCTGGACAGCACAAACGACTTTCCAACTATAAATACTGCACACAGCAACTGGGGACAAAACTGCTGCTGGCTTTTCCTAATTCCTTATGAATGAATGTGTGTGCATGCATGTAAGTAAATGTAAAAAGCTGTATTTGCATGCACACAATTCTAAGGGCAGAAAAGGAAACTATTTTTCCCCTATCCTTATTCTTCCAATAAACCTCTTAGGTGTCCTGGTGAATACCTGCAGCAGAACTGCTGAATTTCTGTTCTCAGAACCCCTCTGCTGGCCTGAACGTGAGCTGTGGACAGCTTCTAGGTAGGACTGTAAAGGTTTTGAGAGACAGAGGAATAAAACTGTCTTATCCAGGAGGTGGACACGTAGGCGCCCACTGAGACACCAGCGCGATAGCTGGAGAAGGCTTTTCGAGTAGACAGCGTTTCCCACCCTCTGGGCTCCTAATCAGGCATGATGATTTTATCTGGCACAGAAAGAATTGAGGGACAAGAGTTACGTTCTTCACTTTTCTCCAGAGAGTAATCCACAAGAAGATCATGACCATTTTTAATGCATTTCTCCTAGATCTACCGAACTTCTGCGTGATGATTGCTTTCGTGCAGTCGCAAACGGCTCTTGACTCGGGGCAGACCCTTCAGCCGCTGCCTCCTGGGCAGCCAAGAAGAAATTGACAGTTTGCACATCCTTGGGTTAGCTTCTCATTAATTAGAGCTTCACACTGCTCTGACCTCTTCCTTTTGTTTTTTGGATGGATTTTTGTGATTCATGCTGTTTACAAATAAGGCTAAATCTAAATGCCACACTCGCATGGGAATGGCCAGATTCAGGCTCCACTGCAATTGCTAGGTGCAGTGAAATATGGACTTGGTGGGCAGACATGGCCAATGTAATGAGACAGAAGAGCTCGATGATTCCGTTTCCTATAAAATAGCTTCAGGAGTGTTATCAACTTGCCTTTGCTAACCTCAGTGTAGTAACTGAATGTGCCATGTTCATAATCACGTCCTTAATTTAAGTTTTTGCATCCAGAATGTCAATACAAGCAGGAGTATCTTGTGCAAAACCTGGGATTTGTTACCTGGATTATAAAAATGGACAAAAATAAACAACACAAAATTTAAATGTTTCTCAACAGGTTGATAGAATCCTTTTTTCCTTTGTGGTACTGGAGGTCAAATCTAGGGCCTTGCACACATGAGACAAGTGTGGTATCAATGAGCTACATCCCTTTCCTATTTTATTTTAAGACAGAGTCTCACTAAATTGCCTAGGCTGGTCTTGAATTTGCAATCCTCTTGCTTCAGCCTCCTCAGTAGCTGAGATTACAAATTGTTTTGGTTTAGATCTAGAGTGCCCCCCAAATGCCACAGTGCAGAATCAGGGCTTTTGGGAGCTGATTCAATTTTAGGATGGCTGTCACTGACATCCTAAAGAGGTGGGCACAGGTCGGAGGTAGGTCCCTGGGGGTGTGACCTAGCAGAGTCTGTTTCTTTCCTTGACTTCTCCCTCAGTTCTCTGCTTCTTGGCTGCCATAGCGTGAGAAGCTCTCCTTCACTCAGGCCTTTCTATTGTGTCTTCTTGCCTTGGAGAGAGTCCCATTATGGAGTGAAACCTCTAAAACTCTAAGCCAAAGTAAACTTTTCCTTTTGTAAATTGTAGGCACCAGGCATTTCATATCAGTGATGAGAAAGTGGCTAAGACATAGGTGTATGTACTACCAGGCCCAGCCAAGAATCTCTTACGTTGCTCAGAATTTTTTTTATGTCTGAAGAACAAGGCTACTCTATTCTGTTGCCTTTCACTTACACCATCCCTTTGTGAAAAATTTGTGAAACTTTCTGATATCAAATTTTAATGATTGCTCATTAAACATGTTTGAGTGTGATTAATGTCGAGTTCAAATATACATGAATCAACCCTGAATGATCCCCTACTAATTAGAAAAATATTTCAGAGTTACTGGTTGTAATGGGAGTCTTTCAGACTAATGAAATCTGCACAAAAATTTAATGTGGCTACACTTGCAAATTTGTTAACACATCTGAATCACAGTGGGGTGACAATGGCTCTGTATGGTGAGTCCACGTAAAAGGCTGAAGAAAGATGATTAGAGTTCACTTGGACGGATCACCATTATAGTCTCTCAGCACTTTGCTTAACTCAAGCAGTTGCTCAATAAACATTTGCTGGCTGACCATTAGAAAGGATAATGTCTCAACTATCAGGAAGAATCTCTGGGTGCTCTTGGGTTGGGACCCCCCCAACCCAACAAGGAGCAGAACAGCTGCCTGAAGTCATAGCTAACGACTGGCAATTAATTCTAGGATGAAAGAGAGAGGGGAAAAGAGAAAAAAGAACGGAAAAACCTAAGATCTTGGAGGACTGCAGAGAGTCCATCTCTGTTACTCCAGGTGGCTTCAGACGCCATGCTGCCAAGCACTGCCCGCTCAGTCTAACCCTGAATTTCAAGCCCTATCCCTCACGGTTCTGAGCCCTGGGCCAGAATATTAAAGTTCTCACAGCTCCTTCCATTGGTCATTAACTGCCATATCTAACATAGATTTTGACATCAGATTTGCTAACTGTGTCGCTGTGAACTTGTCAGCTAAGCAGGATTTCTTTTGAGAGTGTAACCAAGCAGTCTTAGTAATAATTGCTAAAAGAAATCAGCAGCAAATTGGGATTTCCCACGAATACTAGAAGATGAGATTACCCTACTAGTAGCTCACTTTGCCACCAAGTAATTTCCTGCTTTCTTTTTAAAAATATACATAATACTAATATATGCATTGGGCCAATGGATGTATGGTATTATAGAGTATGTAAAAACCCGAGGTGGGCACAGGTTTTTGCCTGTAGTTCAACAATTCAGGAGGTTGAGGGAGCAGAATTGCTGGAGCCTGGGAGTTTGAATCTAACTTGGGCAATAGAGCCAGAACTTCCCTTTCAAAAATACAACAAAACACATACAATACAATACAATACAATACAATACAACAGTTGATGTCTAGCTTTCACTGCTGTTATGTGAGAACCTGTATATATAACTTAGAGGCACCTCATGCTTAATACTCCAGAATTTGAATCTGTTCTCATTTTCTTCCATCACATCTCGTCCTAGAGTTATGTATGTATGCTCTTCTGCCCCCCCTTTCCTTACATTAATTTAAGGAAAAGATCGTGATCTTAAAAAGAAATCTATTAGAGGTGCTAATGAGAACATGATTTGCATAAACATGAAAAGCAAAAAGACAAATCTAAGAAAATACTGGTTTGTGAACAAGAAATCTTTACAATGACCACAGAGCATTTGGAAATGCATCCTTTTCTGATGAATCGTTGAAAGCTAATTTTTGCTAAATGAATTCATATCTAAATTTTGGTTCTGTTGACAGTTAACTCGAGGGTCTTTTATCTGTTCTTAATGTCACTGGCTATATCCTCCATCGATCTCAGGGAAAAGTCCCTGTTGAAATCAATGGGGAGTTCTCTGTGAAAATCAATGGCAGGATATGGCCCATAAGAATAGTGGTTACTGTAAGCTTTCAGCTGAGAAACCGCCATCAGGGTAACTTCAGGGTAACGCTTTAAACTGCATTCAAAAACAACAATGAAAAACTAGCCATTCTTTAGACAGGGATCAAATGGGAGGAAGGAAGTGGCATATGTTGTGTTCGATAATCTATCATTTTCCCACAGCCTTGCCTTGTCCTTTCCAGTTTCACAAAGAAAATCCAGGGAAAAAGACAAGTGCCTTTAAAACAGTCTATATTCCCTGAATGCAAAATAAGTGCATATCACCATTCAGAATAACACAAATCAGCTCAGTTAAGTGGAACTGAAGGCTCCCTCCTCATTTATACGGTAGCCTGTGGCTCACAATTACACACTTCGGTTGCAAAGGCGAAACCAGCCAATCAAGGGTGAGATAAAGAAGGAAAAACAGCTGAGAGGACAATCACTCTCATTATTAAAGACCTCCTGTGTTTCCGGGAGTAACAATATCTGAAAAATAAATCCTAAAGTATTCTGAGGGAAGAAGATACATAGATTGCAGACAGTGGAATATGCATACTGCAAAAACTTCCCATTTTTGTTAAAAATGCTTCCCCAAAGGCATCTGGAAGAATTTCTTATACAAATCCAATGCCACAGTTGTTCCTGTCCATAACTAGGCATGTTGGTTGCAGCGACAGAGGAGTTATCGGTGTCCTGCCATCCGTCACAGTACCTTGGGAGGTGAAGGAGGTGTGGGATGACTGGGCCATTGTTTCAGTGTTTTGTCACGCTCAGAGGGACAGTCAGCATACTGGTGGCACTGCCAACCTCTCCTATACCGGGAAGAACAGTCCTGATTGTGGCAGGCCCTGGGGCTTCTGGGGAGTTGGAGTCTCTTTTTCTCACAAGCTGGGATTCAATTCTTCAGGCCAAAGGTATCCTCTGTCCCCCATTCATTGTAAACAATGGCTTCAACTTTCTTCTCACCTTCTCACTATATTCAATTGGGAGCAAATAAAAGAGAATTTCCTGTCCTCTTTAGGCACCCTGGTCCTGTGATGTTGGCCAAAAATGTAGGGTTCAGTACTATGTGTGCCTTGATGTCCAGGGGAAACCAGCAGGGCCTCCAGTTGCTCTCCCATTCTGTCCCCTTGGGAAGGATGCCTTGGCCCACAGACCTCCTTGTTGTATAGCTGTGCATGCTTCCTGCTTAGCTTGGAGCAGTGGGTTTCAGGTCCTCTGTTGCACAAAAAAATTAATCAAAACAGCCAATTACCTCTGCTCCCAGGGCCGGGGTCATCCCACCCTCCTAATCCTACAAAGACCGCCTCGCCTCGTGTGCTTCTGCACGGTGTGCTGTCTTCCTCTCTGGGTTGTGCTTATATGTGAGTGGTGACTCCCTGTCAGTCACATCGATGCAGTGTCAGGTGCCATGTGTTTGCCCATCCCTATAATCCTAGGGTGAGAAGTTAACCTCTACAGGAGGGTGTAAAGGAGGCAATTAAAACAGCTCCCTAAGAAATAGGTTGAATGAAGAAGTGGTCTCCTATAGCCAGAGACATAATTATCTTCATTAAAATGTAAATAGTGGAGCATGAACATTTTAAAAGATAGGGCTAACAAGCCTAGGAAGTGTGTATAAAGAGGCTATATGCGTTCTGAAGCTCTAAAAAGCATAATGCAAACATATGTGGTCTAATAATATACAGCGATTTTAGGGGAAAGTGGTAGAATGATCTTGGAATGCAAAGAATCATCGAATGAGTACATGGGTAGATACCTTATGGGGTGGGGTGGAGGTGTCTCCAAAGGAGAACAGCATAAAAGAGAAAAGTTGGAATAACTATGTTTGCAGGATAAGGAAGCAGAGATTCCAGGATTTTGCGGGAACTGAGAGATTTATCAGCAGCCAGAGAAAATCTCCAGGGCTCAGGGGGAAAATAAAGGCAATTGGTGTCAGGTAGTAAATGGCACGGTTATTTCATCATTTTTGTACTGAATATAGGAACTGTGCTCCATGTCTTGTCATATATAATTTGCCTCTTTCCCTCAACTCTTCTCCTTTGAGTTAAACACGGTGGGATTCAAAAAGAGCTGCAGTAGAAATCTCAAAGAAATTGGTGGTGGTGGAGCAACCCAGGGTAAATAGAAGCCTTTTGTCCTTTTTTAAATGAGCTCAGGAGCTGAGGACTCAGAAGTGAGTCAGTAGAGGACAGTAATTGGGAGGGCTCATCGCCCCCATTCCATTCTCCACTTTCTCCCGGATTCTGTCTCACTCTGAAACATTCTCTGTACTTGGGATGTTTCAGACACTACATGAAGCACTGAGACTGAAAATAGGAAAGATCACCAAACCAAGAGAGAGATCTCCTGCAGATGGGAAGGGCACATAGGGATGGATGGAGGGAGGAGAGAGAACAGAGGGAAGGGAATAAAAAGTTAAGATGTGTAGTAACCTACATGTACCAACTTCCTAGGTTGAATGGAAACATGTACTGCAAACACGTCCCAATACATTTACTTTTAAAAGAAAGGTCATCTTTACTCCGCTGCTATAGGACCTGCCAAACAGGCAATGAGCTCATGCTCAAGATATTTCTTGTGAAATAGGGGAGGATCAGGAAGAAGCACTGAAGTTAGATTTTGAAGGATGAGTACCAGGGGATACTCCTAGAGGAGGGGATGCTCAAAGCAAAAACTTAGTGGGCAAGTAGACTGTGGCCTGGGAGAGAAGTGTTATGTTTGGGAGAAGTTGGTTTATTTTCATTTTTGCCCAGCCATAAATTGAACATATTTATGCTGTATAGCATGACGTTTATATATATATATTATAAAATGATTAGATCAATATAACATATCCATCACTTCCCATAGATTTTGTGGTGAAAGCAGTTAAGATTTTCTTTGTAACTGTCACTCATAGTCGCCACATGGTACACTGGATCTCCGGAATTTATTCTTCCTACTGAAATTTTGTACCCTTTGATCAGCACCTACCCACTTTCTTGCCCACCTCAGCTTCTGGTAACCACCGTTTAACTTTATCTTCCTCTTCACTTTTTTGGAAGAAACCTGAGACAGAGGACATTAATTATTTTAAAACTATTTGATAAAATTCATTCACTGAACTACCAGTTTCTGGGCTTTTTTTTAAATAAGAGATTTTAAAAATATAACCAATTTAATTTCTGTTCTTGTTATTGATCTGTTCCGACTTTCTGTTTCTTTAAAATTTAGTTTTTGGAGGGTTTATGTTTCTAGAAATGTGTCCATCCCTTCTAGGTATTTAATTTGCTTCCAAGTAGTTATTCACAGTCATCACTTAATGATTCTCTGTATTACTGTGACATCAGTTGAAATGCCTTCTCTCTCACTTCTAATTCTATTTATTTGGGTGAACTCCTTTTTTCTTAGTTTAAGGATTTGTCAGTTTTGTTTATCTTTTAGAAAATCCGACTCTTAGTTTTGTTGATCTTTCTATTGTTGTTCTGCTCTGTATTTATTGCTGCTCTGATCTTTGTTATTTCCTTCCTTCTGCCGACTTCAGGCTTAGTTTTTTCTTTTTCTAGTTCCTTGAGATAGAATATTAGGTTGTTTACCTGACATCTTTCTTCTTTGTAAATGCAGGTGTGCATTGTGACAAACTTCCTTCTTATGATTTCTTTTGTTGTAACTTGTAAGATTTGTGATGAGTTTCCATTTGTTTGTCTCAATATATTGTTACATTTCTTTTTTGAGTTCTTCTTTACCTTTCGGTTATTCAGGAGTGTGTTAGTAAAGTCGCATATAATTGTGAACATTCTAGATCTTTTTCCTGTTATCCGTCTTCAGCGTGTTAAGCCATGCGCTCAGGAGCAGGTGGGGAATGGAGATGATTTCAGGGTGAGGAAGCTCCCAGCCCCTTGAACTTATGAGCAGCACACAGGATGGGAAGAGAAGAAGGCATGAGACAGGATGGATGCAGGTTAGGGGAGCCGGGGGTGGGGCACAGCGCCTTTTCAGGAAGGAACCCTTCACGTTCCCCCACAGCTCTTGGGTCACTGTGGCTGGTGCTTTTCTGATCTTTCCCACACTGGATAGCAGGATCCTTACACTGTGAACTTTCACCCCTGTATTCTTCATGTGTTCCCATTTAGCATTAGTAGATCTTAACATGTTTGCTGGTGACTGACTATGTTAATGTGGAGAGATGATTTGGTGCTAAATCAATTCTATATGATTAATAAAAGAAGTGAGTTTGACCATGACAGTGGGCTTCTGAAGTACAGGAAAGATTCAATTGAAGTAACTGTCATGTGGCTTGTATTGGCTTCTGCTGTCCTTTTCATGAGGCACTGAACTGGCCTAGGATGGAGGGGCAGACAGGATACTAGATCCTCACAGTAACCAAGCTATAGTTGATCTGGTCTGTATGTACCAAAGATTTATTACACAATAGCATCACTTATGATATCAAAGGACTGGGCCGTGCCACTTGTGTTAGTATCTGCGGGGAGAACTACAGTGCAAGACTTAGCCCATGTGCTTAATTTAATTTAAAATCTCTCTGGGAAGCGAAGTGTGATCAATCCCATGAACTAAAAGGAGATGTTAGTGGTGGACTCCACATGTCAATTGATTATCACCTTGGACAGTTTGCACCTATTTCAGGTGTGGTCATACCTACAAGAAGGGTTGATGTAAGAGAATTCGAGCAGTACAATCATGATTGCGGTGTTTTAATTTTGTTCATAGGAAAAGCGATGGAGATGATACAATCTGACTCTGAGTTTTACTTAGTTACAGACTCTTACAATGTGGGACAGGAAACTACATGAAGAAAAAAATGCATATTAAAAATTATGCAAGATTAATGGTGGGAGCCATGACAGGTATAAGATTTGGAGTCAAGCAGATAAGATACTGACCATCCCAGTTGTAGTGTAAGCACTCTGTGCCTCATTTTCCCAAATTTCCAGCAAACACACTTGTGTCTTCCTCAGAGATTTGCCCAGAGGGTCAGTAAAGTCGACCTGTGCCTGGGGTGCAGCGAGTAGTGCTGGAGAAATGCAGCTGCAGATACGTGAGCCGGCAGCAAGCTGGGGCTGTGTGAGTGCTGGGACTATTGTGTACCAGCACGCTGAATTAGTGACCTTTCTATCAAAATACTGAACACCCACAACGTAAGGAAGAGGGATTTAGTTTGACTCACAATGTCAGTGGGTTCAGCCCGTGGCTGACTGGCTCCAAGGCAGAAACTGTGTGGTTTCCGTTAAAATGACACAGTGGGATGTTTTCCTGTTACCTTCCGTCAATGTTCTGTGTACTTCATGGTGGCCAGGGAGTGGAGAAAGAAGGGAAGAGCCAGTAACAAGAATACACGTGTCTAGAACATGGCCCCAGCGGCTTGCCTCCTCCTACCAGGCCCTATCTCCAAAGCACAGGATATTTTGGTGTGGTGTTCTGTATCTCAATCATATTTCTCTGTCACCTGAAAGGCTCATGTCTGATAAGTGAATTTCTAAGAGTCGCTAAAGTCTTAACTGTTTCACCACTGCCAAAAAGACTAAGGTCACGGTCTCATGTGAGCTCCAAGACAAACTCTTAGCTGTGAGCCCCTATAAAAGCAAAGAAAGTTAACCACAGTAAAACCTTGGTTTGTGAGCATAGTTCATTTCAGAAACATGCTTGTAACCTAAAGCACTTGAATATCAAAATGAATTTCCCCATAAAAAATAATAGAAACTCAGTGATTCATTTTACAACCTAAGAATATTCATGTAAATGATTACAATACTATAATATAATAAAAAACATAACAAATAACACACAAAATATAAAGAAAAATAAATAAATCAACTGGCTCTTACCTTTGGAAATCTTTGCAGTTGATGTGAGGAACGTGAGAGAGAAGGGTTATTGTGCAGGACGACTTTCTCTATCACAGACAGAATCACTGGTGCCTATTAGTTCAATGGAATCTTTTTCTTTTTTGCAATTTTATCAAGGACTCTATCCAGTGACTTCCTTTGGAAGATTTCATGGAAACGTATTGCACTGTCATTAAACAGATTCCTGGCTACACTGCTACAACTTTATTTGGGTAGTGTTTTCTATAAAATTTTACACTGTTTCCTACATTTTATACCTCTCCTTAATCTCATTTGAAATGAGATTCCTCACCTTTTTCTTCTTCTCCTCTGTGGATGACATTGCCTCAATAACCTATTAGGAAATGCTATTAGGAAATGATCACCCAAAATCCCAGAGAGAGAGACAGAGAGGAACCATTGGTTCAGTTGTAATCATGTGATGTTTAGCATATTACTTGAATTGCAAGACACCACTTATTTATCAAGTTAAAATTTATTGCAAATGTTTGCTTGTCTTGCAGAGCATTCAAAGAAGTATTTACTTGCAATTCAGGATTTTATTGTAATTCTAATATACAATGCACAGAGTAAATATTTCTATTACAATAGGGGGAATACAGGGACAGACCAAAATAAAACAAAATCAATACCCAAACCTAGCCAGACAAACAATAAATCCTATAGTTTTATGTGCAGCACCCAGTCTTGCTGGTTGCAGCCCTCATAGCATCCCTCTTAGTCTGGCTTTCCTCACTGCCTGTGGCTTTTCTCTCCAAACATCCCATGTTTCCAACTTCCTAAGGTCTCTACCTTCATTTACTGCCCCCCCGCTCCGGTGCATACAGCCTGCTCCCTAGGCTTCCTTAGGAAATCTGGGTGGAAGCCTCTATGAACCTATAACTATCACATTTTACCAACCTTACACACTAGCACCATGAGGATTATACCAAGATCTGCCACTGGCACAAATAGATGACTGAATTTGGGGAAAAACTTCCCTACACAGCCCTGAAAAAGCAGGATGCCCTGAGACTCTTTTCTCAAAGCAAAGTCTTTTTATACCCTTGAGCCTATGAATGTTGGGATCTGCCTAAGTCCTGAGAAGACTGAGCCATACTTCCTAGTGTTCTGATGCAAAGTATTTGATTTTTAAAAAAATGTGAATCTTTTCAATAACCATCCTCTTTTTGGCTCCAACTTTGCAGGTACTTCCTTTCTGATGAAACTGAAAATTTGTCCAATCATTACTCTCTGCTATTTGCTTCTGATTCTTGCTATGAATCCTGCTAAAGGAAGCCAGAAATATCTGTATCACAGCCTGAATGTCGGGCTGCCTTGAAATTTCCTCCATCATATTACTTAGTCCACCATCCTTAGTTGCAGAACATAGGCTGAATGTAGCCAAAGTTTTTGCCAGAGTTTAACACATATGGTCTCTAATTCAACAGTTAATGAATGTTTCCAACTGAAACATTCAGAGTCTGGACTTTATTGTCTCCACTCTTATCATTCTAATTTTCTCAGTTACAATCCAAGTCATGCATCAAGCTCTACTTGCAGCATTCTAGGTCTTTTGTAGCTTGGATCTCTAAAGTTTTCTGAAATTCTCTTGTAGACCAGTTCCAAAGGCTTCCAAAACACATGGTCAGTTATAGCCACAGCGACTATCCCTCTTCTGGTACCAATTTTCTGTATTAGTCAGCTTTCTTGTTACTGGAATAAAACATCCAACATGTGCAACTTAAAGGAATAGCGGTTTATTTTAGTTCACAATTTTGGTGGTTTCAGCTCATTTTCAGCTGGCTACGAGACAGAATTGTCATGGTGGAGGCCTTGAGGAAGGAAAGTCTCTCATTTCTTGGTATCCAGGAGACAGAGAGAAAGGAGAAGCCCATGATAAGAATTCCCTTTCTGGGTCACATCCCCAGTGAGTCGTCTTTTCTGACCAGACCCCACCTTCTAATACATAAGTCTTTTAGGGGACATTTTAGATCAAAACGTAGCACCCTCTCATTTCATCCAGAGAAAAACATTTTTCAAAGTACTGCACAGACTAGAACTTCATACTTGTACAACTTGTTATTTATTCCACCTATTTACTTTCTTTTTTTTCCATTTTATTTTAAAGAGAATAAAACAAAAGAGGTCAGTACAGAGCAGATTGGAACCGGACAACATAGGCAACATAATACTTAACATTAAGACAACCAGACGTTAACAATAGCTATCACAATATTTCTTTCTCTGCTGTAGTTGAGCATAGCTTCAAATACAATAATATCAAACATAACAAAAAAGTACAAAACCATTCAAAGAGTGAAAGAATTACAGGACATTCTGAATCAAATAACAGAATGATCAATGGGTACTATAATATCTCATTTTCAATAAAAAGTTTTGTTTAAACTATCACACATATTCAAATCCCAATAAGACACAATGTGATAGATAGAACCAATGGAAATAGAAGAATAGAAGCTTGGTAGGACTTCTAAGAAAGGCAGTATTAAATCAGCAATAGCTGTCATAATGTTTTGTTCTCTTCAAAACAGGTGTTCATAGCATCACGTATAATAAAGTCAAACAAAACAGGATAAAACCATTCCAACTGATGAATGAAAACATTGAAAGGTTTCAAAGCTATGAGATGGAGACTCATGATTACCATAAAATCTTATATACTCTTACCAACTCTCATACTAGGGAGACTATGTGGTATTTACACATGTGAGTTTGGTTTATTTCGCTTATGAGTACGGTCTCAAGTCGTGTCCATTTATTTATAAATATCTCAATGTGATCATTCTTTATAGCTGAGTAGTACTCCATTATATAGAAATACCACAACTTTTTTATCCATTCCTCAGTTGATGGGCACTTAGGCTGCTTCCAAGATCTGGCTATTACAAATTATGCTGCTATAAACATGGGTGCACATATATCACTGTGGTATGATGTTCTCAGATCTTCTGGGAATATGTCTTAAGTGGAATAGCTGGGTCAAATGGGACCTTCAGACCCAGCTTTTTGAGGAATCTCCAGACTGACCTCCACAGTGGTTGCACCAGTCTACACTCCCACCAACAGTGCAGAAGAGTTCCTTTTTCCCCACAGCCTCTCCAACACTTGTTGTTGGTAGTGTTTTCTATACTGGCCATTCTTTCTGGAGTGAGATGGAATCTCAGTGTGGTTTTAATTTGCATTTCTCTCATGACTAATGATGATGAACATGTTTTCATGTATTTATTTGCCATTCGTATTTCTTCATCTGAGAACTCTGTATTCATTTCAGATGCCCATTTTTGGATTCACCCATTTACTTTCAATTTATTATTGATTATTAGAGTTATTTAATTATGGTAAATACTCAACCCAAATTTTGAGATATACCCTCCAATGCATTTATAGCTCACTTATCTAAAGTATTTGGCACAGAGTAATTGCTCAGGAGACTACAACTATTATTATCTTAGTTGATATTTATAATTTGATGACTTCCTTTTATGGTTGTGTTATATGAATGATGTGAGCACATTAAGCCTTAGTGGGACATAACACATGTTTTATTTTCTCACTTAAAGACCAAATAAATTTTCGTTCTGGATGAATTTGACCAGAATGGTGTGGCAATTTCCTCAGTGTTAGGCAGCTTGTTTGTAATTGCGCTGATGTCACACATGCAGATAAATGTAAACTGGTTTTGAAGATTAATTGTATTATAATAAAGGTTCCCATCTTATTAAAGTGATTATGCTCTTTCATACTGATACTTTAATTGTGGATTTGATTTTATGCCTAATCTATTATGTTATTTTTGTTTACTCCTTACATTAATGCTATTATGTTTACATAATCCCATAACTCCTCCTCTTCAAATACTGTTTTATGATGTAACCTGCTGGGTTAGTGGATTTTTAGAGTAAATTATAAGCTAGTGCTGTCTTAGAGATATTTCATTCTCGATCCCTTTAGGAAAGTAGGTACATGCTGCCCAATATCTAAATAAAAATGTAAAATATTCAATTATAGTGGGTATTTTATGTATATGCTGCTGATGCACCCAGATTTTTTGCTTTCTGTCACTATGGGTGGAAGTGTAGAGTCAAACAGACAGAGCCTGAGCTGGCTTAGTGTCTCCCCCTTTTATCTGGGCTTGGGGAGAAACCAGAGCTGTGTGGCACAATGGCTCCTGAGGATGGGAGTTTGCAGCCCATTGATTGCTCTTCTATTATAGGTTTTCCAGTAATTTCTCTTTCAGGCAAATTTACTGTCTTGCCTTACAGAGATTTTGAGGGCTTCCCCTAGGCACAAGGATTCTTTTCACTTGTCTCTTTTCACTAGTTTTGGAGTCAGCAAAGCCATGGAGATATTTTCCTCTCTATAGATGTGTGCAAATGTCACTTAAATTTCACTTAAGCACACACACACAGATTCAGGATCTTTGACTTCTTTAAGCATGAAATTTAAAGTTCCTTAAGAATGAAATGTAAAATTCTGCAAGACAACTTTTGGGCAGTGAAATCAAAAGATGTTTTAAAGTGTTCAGATGGGTTATAATAATAGTAGCTGACATCCACTGAGTGCTTTCTGGGGGCATATTTAGACTTTATTTTTTCATGGCATTTTTCCTATGACAAAACTACTAATACATCACATTTTATAATATTAAAACTCAGAGAGGTTGAATAATTTATCAACACAGACAAATTGTTCACACAGATCGTTGCAGAGTTGAGTGGAGGTGTGGCTTAACATTTGCTAACACGCACAAGGCCCTGGATTTAATCCATAGCACTGGAGAGGAAAAAAAATGATAATCAAGTCTATAAAACTGGATATGTTTGATTTCAAGTTTCATTTCTTGATTATTATTAACTACTGTGTTTTAATAGAATCTTAACATGTTTGCAAATGTGAATTTGAGTCCCTTTGGAGATGAATTTACATATACCAGTTTGCAGAATATTTCTTTTATAATTCTGTCTGTCAATCTCTCTCTTTCTCTCTCTGTCTCTCTCTCACTTTCTCTCTCTCTGTCTCTCTCTCTCAATACTGGAGATTGAAACAACAGTAGCTCAAAATGAGCTATATCCTCAGCCTTCCTGTCTTGTTAGTTTGTTATCACTAAGCTGCTAAATTGCTCGGGGTGGGCTCCAACTTGTGATCCTCATGTCTCAGCCTCTTCATAGTGCTGGGATTACAAGTATGCACCACGGTGTGTGGTTTACTCCACTTGTTAAGAGAAGCAGTGCATAGAGTACTTCCCTTCTAACCGTGCAATATGTTTCTTGAAGGAGTGTGTCATCTGTCTGAAAAATTGCTCTGTCCTTCAGAAGGTTGTCAGGATTTGCTGTCTTTCAATTATGTTGCCAAAATGTTTTTTGAACTATAATGTTATTTCATGGTTTCTGAAAGGGCCCATAACCTCTCATTCTATTTAGACTTCTGACAGACAGTCCTGAACAGAGAGACCTCTTCCCTCCAACCCTCCCGACATTCATGCTTCTCAGGATACACTGGTTTGAAACAATCACATTAAGTGTGTCACATAATAGTGTTTTGGTCAGTGGCGGGCCATGTGGTCAACAGTATCTACACTAGGTCACCCAGATGTGCAGTACGCTATGCCACCAAGGTCGGTGTAAGTACACTCTGTTGGTCACACAGCAGTGGAATCACCTAACAATGCACACTCGTTAACTATGAAATAATTTTACTCAGAACATATCCCCATTATCAAGTTGTTCCCTGCTATATATTGATAAGACGAGAGGAATATTACCATTGCATACAAAAGTTTTTTATTTTATTTTATTTTATTTCATTTTATTTTATTTTATTTTATTTTATTTTATTTTATTTGCCTTGTTTTTTTTGAGGCAAGCTCTTGCTATGTTGTTCAGGCTGGCCTTGAGCTCACTATGTAATCCCGGCTGGCCTCAAACCCATGGTGACCTTCTTTCCTCAGTTTCCTGCGTGCTGGAATTGCAGGCGTGTCATCATGCCAAGACAGCATACAGAATATTTTGATTCTTAAAAGACATTAGTCACATTTCAGAGTGATGAAGGGAATGGAGATGGGTCTGTGTGTATCTAGGGTCATTATTAACAGTGTCAAACACCCTTTGTACGGTAAACCCAGGACTGGTCCTGCAGGGAAGAATCTATCCCATGCAGTTCGAGGGACCATCGAAGGGTGCTTGGGAGGGAACCTCTGCACAACACTAAGGCCGCCCCGTCTACCGATGGTGTTCAGGGTACAACACGTTGAGCTGTACGCAGCAGTCTTGCTTGTACTAGTTAGCTCAGGTCTCTGAGAGTACCCGTCCT
>PVJX010005007.1:0-88982 GCA_004027295.1 Dolichotis patagonum
GGCCAGGCCACCGTGCTTTGTCCCAGGCAGGTCTCCAGGAGGTTCCCTGCGAGTGAAGGGCCTACAGGTCCCAAAGAGTCAGGCCAAAATGCTGGTTTGTGAAAAGTTCCCAGTCCCAAACAGACCTGGCCAAGATGCCAGTCTCCACAATATCCCCAATCCAAACAGCCCAGACCTGTCTGCGAGTCTGGGAGGTTCCCGGTCCCAAAGAGTCAGGCCGAGATGCTGGTCTCTGGGAGATTTCCTGGGGGTCAAGGGCGGGGCTACGGGCCCAGACAGACCTTGCCCAGATGCCAGTGTCAGGGTAGTTCCCTGTGGATGAAGGGCGGACCTACCAGTCCCAAACAGTTGCGCCGAGATGCTGGTCTGCGCAGACTTTAAATCCAAACAGCCCTGGCCACTCTGCGGGTCCCGGAGGTTCGGGTCCCACAGAGTCAGGCCGCGATGCTGGTCTCTGTGAGATTTCCTGGGGGTGAAGGGCGGGGCTACAGGCCCTCACAGACCTGGTCCAGATGCCAGTCTCAGGGCAGTTCCCTGTGGATGAAGTCTCAGTTACTTTTCAATTCCTAACTAGTTTTCTTTTGTTCTTCATGTTCTTCAGTTTGATAGATTTTCTTGGTTTCAGAAACTCCTTTCTTTTTCAAAGTTGCTACCACCTATTTTACCTTTCGTTTCTTGTCCTTGAGGACAAGGCCAACCAAAATGTAAAAATATAATTTATAATTTATTCATTTTATTAGCTGTCTTCCCACAATTAGCATAGATTGTCTATTTCTTAAGGCCTATATAACTAACTAATCATTAAACAGGAAACAGGAGCGTAAGCAGTATAGAAACTTAACTTCCAGAATCTAAGGTTTCCAAAGGTATTCTGATATTTCTAATAGCCTTTTTCAGAGGAGCCTCAAAACACAGACCCTCTTCTCTGCTTTAATTGAATTTATAAAATTTATTGAGTTGAATTTATAAAAGTTGTTCTTTACTAACTTCCCCTTTTTCTAGTTCACTTAGGTTCCTTTTCCCATATTCTTTTACTTTTTGTGACAACCAAATCAGACTTTCTTTCCTAAAGAAACATTTAGGGTTTTCTTTGGCAGTTCATTTTCTTTCCATAGTATTATAAAATCCAGAGTGTCATTTAAGTTTGCAAAGAACTAAAAAGGATTGTGGAAATTACTGTATGAGTTTAGATCTTTTTTTTTCTTTGACAGTAGGTACATTTGAAGTGTAAGAGAAAATGAGCTATTACTCTCCTAGGTGAACATCTTTTGGAGACCTCTGGTATTCTCCAATAAACCATGAAAATTATATATTACTTCTTTATTGATTAAATTTTTTAAAATTTTGCACTGATAAAGTCTCCGTTTATATTTTTAAGCACTAATACATGAATTGATTAGTTCATATATAAAATTTTCAAAGTAAGTATATGTAAGAAATGATTGTATTGTAGTTTGGATTGTTTAAACTTTGTTATGAAAGTGAAGTGGTCATTAGTTACCGTAAAATTATGTATGTACTATATAATTAATATTATTATTGCCTAGGTATAAATTGATCTACACATTTTTTCAGTTGATTTTACTTTTTTTTCACCTAGCTACTTTGACAAGCTATTCTGAAAATATGGAGCGCACAAAATATGTTGGAGAAAGCAGTAAAGAATTAGGATCTGGAGGAAACCTAAAGCCTTGGCAGTCTCAAAAATCCAGCATGGACTCCTGTCTATATCGAGTAGATGAAAACATGACTGCTTCCACCTACAGTCTCAATAAGATCCCAGAGAGGAATTTGGAAACAGTTTTATCTCAGTCAGTACAGTCTATTCCTTTGTATCTTATGCCACGGCCAAATTCAGTAGCAGGTAAGTGTCTTTTGTTTGTTAGCTTTTAAAAATAGCCATATTGCTGGGATTTTGAAATGGCAATAAAACGTATTCTAATAGAATTTAAATTATGTGTTCATCTTTTTAAAGCTATTCTTCTGTGTTTCAATAATATACATGTGTAATTTTTTTTGAACCTTGGAGAAGGTTCATCTTCCTTGATCAGTTGCTCTGATCTAAACATACAAAAAGACATTTAAATCTGAAATAGAGCCTATGAAATGTACCATCAAACTAATAAGGTTTTTCTTATATATGAAGTATTTAAAAATTTTAGGTTGAATTTTAAACTTTTTGAAAACTTTAGTTTTAGCCAGATATGGTGATACATAACTATAATCGCAGAACTCTGAGAAGCTGAGGCAGAAGGATCACAAATTTGAGCCCAACCTGGGCAACTTAGCAAGACTCACTCTCAAAATAAAAAAAAAAAAAAGATGAGGTATTTTGCTAGTGAGAAGGCCCTGAGTTTAATCCCCCATATCAAAAGAAAGGGAGAGAGAGAAGTTAAATTTTAGTTTTTAACCAAAAAAAAAATATGTTATTAGCTGCTTAGCAAGACCTGGTCTCAAAATTTAAAAATAATTTTAATCTATCAACTGAGGAATGGATTAAAAAAAAAGATATGGTACTTTGTACAATGGAATACTACTCAGCCATAAAGAAGGATGAACTTGAAACTTTTATAGGTAAATGGATGAAAATTGAGACCATACTCATTAGTGAAATAAATCAGACATACATGTATAATCATCATATTGTCTCCCTGGTGTGAGAAACTGGAAGAGTAAATAAGGTCTAAAATGTATAGTAAATATTGTGAAATGAGAAGAAATTATTAAAAAGGAAAAAGGAATTAGACTGGGAAAAGGAAGGTAAGAGAGAGAGAAAATGCAAGTTAGCTATACTATTAGTGTTGCTTAGTTTATGCAAAAGGAAGGTGTACCCTTATATCGATTGGAGCACTTTTTATGCCCCTATCTTATACAGTGAGTTATGACTTTAAAGATAATAATACATAGTGAATTAGCTGTTGTTATTCTCCTATCATCTTGTTATGAAATTTTGTTTCACCTTTTTTTCCATAAAATAAAAAATAATAATAATTTTAAAAGGACTAGGATGTAACTCAGTGTGCAGGCCCTGGATTCAATCTTCAGTACTGCCAAAACAAATAAATGAACAAACAAACTAGTGAACTTGATTATAATGGAATGATACAGAAGGTTAAGTGACTAAAACATGGAGTCATTCATTATTCTTTTACAGCAACTCAAAAGTGATGTCAAAGAGATATTTTTAATATAGCTAAGTTTTAGTTTAATAGTTCAGACCAGGAGCTTTTGCAGAAATAGACATTCTGACATTTTCAAAATGCATCATCATTTGGAGTTTGTCCATATTATGAAATAAAAGTTATGTTTGTTTTTCTCACTTTCCTGATGAATGCCTAGATAGATTTATCTCACTGATGCAGGATAATAAAACTTTTGCTGTAGCCAAGAGCTGTTATTTTCCCATATATAATTACTTGTTTTCACAGATAACAGTGCGGTCCTTCTTGCCATTCCCAGCTGCCTTTCCTGCCTATTCTAATCCATAAATTTTGTTCTTCCCTGTGGTAAAATAATCAGTGTCTGGTAACATGTATGATTCTGGCAAATGGCTCATGTAAAAGATTAATGACTACACAAAACATTTGTGTTCTTTATGATTACTTACTTTTACATAATGATAGCAGGATTTTTTTCTCCTAGGTTCTTCTAAACATAAGGATCCCCACCTATCATGTCATTAGAATCCTAGAATATTGTAACTTAAGAACCAAGCAAATTGTCTTTGCAGAAGGGAACCGTTTAAATTCTTGCTTATTTACAAATGGGGAAATATAGCTACTCAGTTTTTAAGTCATCCAGATTTGCCTCCTTTCTAGTCTAATGATTTCTAAGAAAATTCTGGCTCCATTACTTGAGAAAAGCCTTGAGCATTAGTAGGAACCAGAGGTATAAGCTTTATTTCATTGGGCCATGTACTTAGTCTCAGTTAACTATATTAATTCAAGGCTAGGTATCTCTTTTGCTAGTGTTTGCAGAATGTTAATATTAACATTCTGTTAAAATTGTGTCCTGCCTCTCATCGCTTATGCTTACTATTTATTTTATATGTATCCCTATAGAACCGCTTGTCCATGTATTAATCAAGAACCGTCTAATTTGCTTAAACCTGTCCAGCTCTTCAGCAGCATCTCTTAGCCCAAGCATATCCTATAGCTTGCTGCCTCTATGTTATTGAAGTGCTCCCTGACTCTTATAGTATCTCGTGCCTTTAGGCCTATAGGAAGAATGAAACAACTTAGCCTTAGTAAATGTAGTATTTTGATATTAGTCTGAAAAAGCCATCCTGGCTACTTTTCAGTCAGTTATAAGCTATGAGGCATCTACTAAACTCATCTAATGCCTGGCTACCTTTCCAGGCTGAACTCAGATATTCCCCTCTTCATGAAGCATCGTCATCCCCTTACTTTTGCAGGTACAGGTAATTTTGTCATCCTCTAAACTCTAGTTTGTGTATATATTTTCTACAGTCTACTTTTCATTGTGTGCAGCTGTTACGTTGCTCTACTAAATATAAATTTTTTGAGATTAAAACAGAATACTCTAGTAGCTGAACTGTAATTGTCAGTTGAGTGAACTAACCAGTATAGGAACCAAGCAATTTGTGAAATTAAATAAAAATAACAGTGCAGTTAATGAATCCAATAGTGTTTTTTAATTCTGCCATAGAATCTAGGTATTTTATAGAAGGGATTACCTCCACAGTCACACACAGGATACATATCCCTTCATTTAAGGAAAACACACACACCAAAAAAAACCAAAGAACAAAAAAAACCCACCAGAATCTACATAAGATATAAACATATATCAGCCACAAAACAATTTTGGATTCACTACTATCTCAATATTGCATTTCTTCCAGAATTACAACCTGTGGTTTTCTTTAATATATAGAATATATAAGCAACATTTAGTATTTTTTTTTACTAAAAACTGGTAATACATATTTTCCAGTGATTGATCAGAAACCTTTAATTCAACTGGAAGTACAGTAGAGCTGCAAAGAGGGGAAAATGGGGGCTCTCTTAATGAAGTCTTATTTCACCAAAGGAATAGTCAGCAAACCAGCACTCAAGGGCCAAGCTTGACCCACCCTGTTTTGTAAGTAGAGTTTAGTTTCAGTACAGCCATACTTGCTCTTTTCTGTAGGGCTGCTTTGGCCCCATAACAATTCAGTATTTACACCATGAACCATCTGGCACACAGAGCCAATTATTTACTGTCCTGGCTTTTACAGAAAAGGCCTCCAGCCTCCATTTTAAAATTTTCCTGGCATTCATATTCATTTGTCTCAATTTACCCCTCAGCTGTACTTACCAGATAGATATCTCACAGATAGTGTTACTAGAGAAATTGTTTTAGGTTTTTATGCACAAGTTTTATGTCATTTCACGTAACTTCACAAATTGAGTGGTGAATTTAAAAATTTTTAAGGAATTCCATGAGAGGGAAATTGCTACTTAGACATACCTATATTAGATAACAAGGACTCTATCTAGGGCTTGAACGAGGCCTCTTAAGTTTTGTTTTCCTCTTAAGGTTTTGCTCTTACATTTTGTCCTTTTGTCCTTAAGTTTTTATAATGTGAATTTAGCTAGACTGTCATCATCATTGTGGTACATAGATAATACCCAATAATAAATTGTTTATCTCCATAAATCTAAGTCTTTGTTTTCAGCACTTAGAGTCTCATTAAAACAGTGAAGAAGTATTTAAGTTCAAAGGGGGAGATTAGGGTGATGTGATAGTAAAGTACACATGAGAATTTACCAGGAAGACAAACAAGAACAAGAAAGAAGGTGGCACCAAGAGGTTAAAGAACTTGGCACACAATTAGTATTTCTGTGTGACTAGAACATGGAGTATATGGAAAGAATGTTAGATTATGTTGTTAAAAGTGATACAAAAGATGTTATATACTGTGATA
The DNA here is from genome assembly GCA_004027295.1 of Dolichotis patagonum. Classification (NCBI taxonomy): domain Eukaryota; kingdom Metazoa; phylum Chordata; class Mammalia; order Rodentia; family Caviidae; genus Dolichotis; species Dolichotis patagonum. The sequence continues at coordinate 5,930 of PVJX010005007.1, forward strand.
GTAAGCACTGAATTTTTATCTTGGTAGTGGAGAATAAGAAATTTAAGCAAGAGCTGTTAACAAATTTTCAGTTTAGAAAAATCACTATGTCCATCTATATAGAATAGGTTGGAGGATTGTACATAAGCAGAATACTCATGAAAAAGTGCCCGTGTTTATCAGAACAGTGTAAAAATATTTGTATCAATTTATTCATGATACCAAATGTTCATTAACAGTAGAGTTGGTAAATGCATTGTGTATAGCAGTGAAGAAGAAATGTACAGAGAGTATAGTGGATATATTTGATATATTTCACAGATGTGATATTAAACATAAGTCAGACCCAAGCCAGCCATGGTGGCATACTCTTATAATCCCAACACTGTGGAGGCTGAGGTAAGAGGATCACCTTGAGTTCAAAGCCAGCCCAGGTACATACTAAGTTCATAACCAACCTGACCTACCCAGTGAGACCCTGTCTTAAAAAAAAAAAAAAGACGCAAAAATGTGTATGCCTAATGAAGTATGTATATTCATATAAATGTTCAGAAAAATAGAACTATTACATTTCTACAATGATAAAATCAAAGTAACCATTACTAAGGGAGCTTTTTGTGTCTTAATCTGAATAGTGGTCACATTGATTTGCATATATATAAAAATTGAGCTATATACTTAAAATTTATAAACTATGTAAATCATACCACAGTTTTAAAAATAGATAAATTATATTTAACTCTCCTGTCCTAGGAGACCTAAATAGATCTTTGTCTAATATACCTATTTTTAGTGTTGCTTAACCCAGTAACTTTAACAAATGGGTTATTATTTAATGTGTCCTATTTTAGTGATAGAATAAACCTAGACTCTGTACTGAAACTAGCCAAAAATGTCTATTACTGCCACTTTAGTTCAGTGTTTGCATAGTTGAAATCCTAAAGCATGTGTCTTTGTGAATTTTTTGAATCTTTTTTTTCAAAAGCAAGTATATTGTGCCGTGTTTTACATACTATACAATTTGCACATTTCAACAGCATGTATGTTTAAGTGTGTGGGATTGATAACCATATTACCAAGTTTTTGTTGGATCGTTGAACAGAACTGTTTATAGCCTCATTGTTTGTTCACTTTGTATGCCTTAATTTTGTAACATGAACAATTATTTCTAAGAAGACAATATGTAATTTATCAAGTAGTGATTTCTTAATGGTTTTTTTTGAAATTCTGTATTATTTCTACCCTTTTTTCTGTTTTGCTTTTTTTCTCTTTAAATAAAATTTTTTTAAAAAAAGAAAAAAACAATTTGCACATTTCAAGTATGTAGTTCATTAATATTTAGTAAATCTGTCAAAATATGTAACCCTCACTATAAATCAGTTTTAGAACATTTTTATAATGGTAATGAGATCCTTCCAATCTATTTAATGTTTATCCCATTGCTATCCCTGTCCCAGGCAACCACTGACCTACTTTCTAACTATAACACTTTTAACATTTCATACAAATAGAATTATATGTAAATCATACCACACTTAATGTTTTTGAGGTTCATCTTTGGCAAAAAAAAGTATCAATTCATTCTCCTTTATTGCAAGTAGTATTCCAGTGCATACTATCCATTTAGCAGTAGATGGATGTTTAAGCTGTTTGCAGTTCTGAGCTATTGCCAGTACTGCTGCTATAAATATTTGTGCATAAGCCTATAAATGGACATATATTTTCATTTCTTTTAGACAGACACCTAGGAATGGAAATGCGCTCTCATATGGTAAAATTTAACTTTTTAAGAAATTGCCAAACTATTGTCCAAAGTGGTTGTGCCAGTTAACATTCCTACCAGCAAAGTATAGGGTTCCTCCTTTTCTACATCTCCTTCACCATTTATTATTATTTTATCAATTTTTTTTGTAGTAGTTCTTTTAAAAGCTGTGAAATGCTATTTGGTTGTAGGACTTGTTGTGGGAGTTTTTTGTTTCATTTTGTTTACTTTTTGTGTCTCGTTATGTAATCCATGCTGGCCTTGAACTCACAGTCTTCTTGCCTCAAGCCTCCCACAAACTGGGACACCACCTCTCCCAGCTCTTTTGGTTTGCAGTCCTGGGGATTTAGTGTGGGGTGATTGTAGTTTTAACATATATTTTACTAATGTTTAATATTAATTTAGTATTGAGCTTATTTTGTGTACAGATTTGCTACTAACATATCTTCTTTACTGGAATTTATATTCAAACCTTTTGCATATTTTCTGAGTGAGTTGTCTTACAGAGTTTTAAGTATGTGCAATATAATCTGGAAACAAGTTTGGTCAAATAATATGTTTGTAAATATTTCCTCCCAGTTTGTTGCTTGGTTTTTAGGGGTTTTTTTTTGTTGTTTTTATTCATTTGTTTGGTTTTTGTTTCTGTTCTTTAGTGATGTGTTTTGAATCATATAAACATGTAAATTTTAATGAGGTTTATTAATTTTTAAAAAAATGTTTTCTGACCACCCAGCCAGGAACAAGTCCCCTGCGCCAAACTCTGGAGGTGCATCCCAGCTAGCCGCGCCATCCTGAGGCGTTGAACTCCCAGTCAGGCCCAAGGCCCTGGCACCATCCTCCTGGAGCGCATTCCAGGTAGCTACCTGGGTCCTAGAGTTTCTGAACTCACTCAGCCAGGCACAAGACCCTAGCACCATACTCTGGGGGTGTGTCCCTCCTAGCTGCATGAAGGATCTGAGTCTACCTATACAGTGCAATCCATCAGGGGAACACCCGGCCAGCATTATAGGTCACAGAGGTATAGAGCCCTGCCCAGCCCAGAGCTCGAGAGCCATCCATCAGGCAGTGACCAGCATAGACGACTGATACTGAAGATTTTGAGCTCTGTCCGTCATAGCAGGATGCTCTGGTGCTATAGATCAGGGGTGTGCTCTGCCTAGCTACATGGATATTGGAGGATCAAAGCTCTGCCCAGCACAGTGTTCCAGTGCAACCCATTGGAGGGTGCCTGGCCAGTCACATAGTCCCAGAGTAAAATGACAAAACAAAAGAGCAAAATGCAGTCTCAGTCCTCCAGCCCACCAAGAACAAACCCAGGAGACAGCGAAATGGAAGACCCTGGAAATCACACAACTGAACTTTCTGAAATAAAAGCAACTAAAATAAAGAAACAACTCCCACGAAGCTATAGAGGAAATCAGATCAGAAATAATCTCCCAGGAAAAATGATAAACATTATGAAAGAAATGTTGAGTATATCTAAAAAAGATCTAGATTAGAAAATAGAGGAACATAAGAAGACCTTGAATGAATAATATAAGACAGAATTAGAATGCATAAAATGTTTCAAAGGAATATTCAGGAAATTAAAAATTTTACTGAAATCTCACAAAACCATTTGAATGCAGCTGAAGATAGACTCTCTGACCTTGAAGACAGGATGGAAGCTTATGATCATGAAAGTAAAGCTCTCTTAAAAATAACAAAGAGCCAGGAAACAAAAATAAACAACTGCAAGATGATGCAAAGAGAAACAATGTAAGACTGACAGGTGTCAGCAAAAAAGCAGGCATCTACACAAATGACATAAGACTATTTACATAAGCAATAGCAGAAAATTTTCCAAACATGGGAAAAGAATCTGATATTTAGATAAGTGAGGCATACAGAACCCCTGTTAGCCATAACCAAATTAAATCTTCACCCAGACATACAATAATTAGGGTCTCAGATATTCATTACAAGAACAGAATACTAAAACCTGTCAAAGAAGCGAAACAAATCACTTCTGAAGAAAGCCTATCATAATCATGGCAGACTTCTCAACACAAACTTTCAAGTCAAAAAGAGCTTAGAGTGAAGTATTTCAAGTCCTGAAAGAAAACAATGTCCAACAAAGATTGATGTACCCTGTAAAACAATCATTGAAAATATGAGGAAATAAGATACTTCTATGACAAAGAACAGCTGAAGAAATTCATGACCACCAAACCAGTGCTACAAAGAGTACTGAAAGATACTCTAGAAAGAGATAAAGATAACTACATTACCAAGAACAGCAGCAGAAGGAAACCACTAAGCACGGAAACAATTAAATGGAAAAAGTAGAAAACCAACAATAGAAACATAACATGACAGGGTAAGTCAGTATATATCAGCTGTGTCCATCAATATAAATGGTCTCAACTCGCCATTAAAAAGAAACAGACTGGCAGAGTGGATTAAAGAAAATCCAGCAACATGCTGTGTACAAGAAACACATTTAACTCAAAAGGAAATTCATAGAATAAAAGTCAAAGGATAGAAAACAATACTCCATGTGACAGGAACCCATAAAAAAGCAGGGGAAGCTATTCTCTTTGCAGACAACATGAACTTAAAACCAGGAATGATCAAAAGAGATAAAGAAGGTCACTATATACTTGTTAGGGGGAACCTTGAAGAGGAAGAGATTACAATCATAAATATGTATGCCCCAAATATGGGAGCAACCATCTATGTAATACAAATCTTAATAAACATGACAAATCAAATAAGCAAAAATACAGTTATAACAGGGACCCTTAACACCCCATTGTCACAAAAAGACAGCAAAGAAAAAACAAAAATATCAGCAAAGAAATAATAGAACTGAATCACAATTGTGAACAAATAGACCTAGTAGATATGTACCAAGTGTTCCACCCAACATCATCAGAATACACATTCTTTTCAACTGCACATAGGTCATTCTCTAAAATAGATTATATACTAGCCCATCAAACATGCTTAAGTAAATGTATAGGAATTGAAATAATCCCAGGCACAACAAAATTGGAAATTGATGACCAAAAAACCCACAAGAACCCCATAAACATATGGAAATTAAATAACAGTCTCCTTAACAACCAGTGGGTCACAGAACAAATTAAAGGAGAAATTAAAGAATATCTGCAATCAAATGAAAATGCAAATACAACTTACTGAAACCTGTGGGACATAGGGAAATTTATAGTTATAAACGCCCATATCAGGAAAATGAAATGAAAACAAACAAACAACCTAATGGGGAAAAAAAGAGCAAGTCAAGCCCAAAGCCCCCAAAAAAGGAAGAAATTATAAAGATCAGAGCAGAAATTAATGCAGTAGAGACTAAGAAAACAGTACAAAGAATTAACAAATCAAAGAATTGGTTCTTTGAAGGAATAAATAAAATTGATATGCCCCTAGTTAACCTTATTTTAAAAAGGAAAGAAAATACTCAAATTGAAGCAATAGGTAATGAAAAGGGCTAAATCACTACAGACTCTGTGAAACAGAAGATCATCAATACCTACTTTGAAAACCTTCACTCTCATAGATTTGATAACACTGAAGAAATAGACAGATTCCTGGAAACATATGAATTGCCAAAGTTGGATCAAGAAGATGTAAAACTGCTGAATAATTAATTAGTGAAATTGAAAATGTAATTAAAACCTTACCAACAAAGAAAAGCCCAGGTCTTGATGGATTCACTGCTGAATTCTACAAGAAATTCAAGGGAAGACTTAATTCCGACATTCCTCAGACTCTTCAATGAAATTGAAAGGGAAACAATTCTCCCTAACTCATTCCTGGAAGCAAGTATTACGCTAATACGAAAACCAGAGAAAGACTCAAGCAAAAAAGAGAATTACAGGCCAGGCTCCCTAATGAACAATAATCCTCCATAAAATACTGGCAAATAGACCGCAACAAACCATCAAGAAAATTATACATCATGATCAAGTGGGATTCATCCCAGGAATGCCGGGATGGTTCAACATATGCAAATCAATAAATGTAATACATCTTTTTTTTTTTTTTTTTTTTTTTTTGGTGCTGGGGATCGAACTCATGACCTCACGTTTGCCACACAGGCACTTACGCCACTGAGCTAAACCCCCAGCCCCTTATACATCATATTAACAGAGCCAAAGACAAGAATCACACAATCATCTCAATAGATGCAGAAAAAGCTTTTGACAAAATCCAACACTCATTCATGATTAAAAACCATGCAGAAAATTGAAATAGATGGATTTTACCTTAATCTGATAAAAGCCATATAGGATAAACCAACAACTGACAGCCTATTAAATGACAGAAACTGAAAACTTTCTGTTATTAGAAACATGACAAGGATGTCCCTTATCACCTCTCCTATTTGACATAGTTCTACAAACATTAGCCAGATGGATTAGACAAAAGCGAGAAATAAAAGGAATAAGGATAGAAAAGGAAGACATTAAATTATCATTATTTGCAGATGGTACTGATATAGGAGAATGAAACTCCAGACCTATTATGTCCACAAGCTCATGTTCTCTAAAATTGAAGAATGAATTCTAGGAACAGTGGAGGTGAAGAGTAGAATATATTTATTGAGAGAAGCTTCTGTCTGAAGAGAGACAGAAGGGGGTCCCGAGTGGGCTGCCCAGGACTCTGTCTTTGCCAGGGACCTTTATAGAGTAAAACCCCTGGGTTCAAGGTGGGGGAAGACTGGGAACTCAAGGCAGATGGACATAAGGTAGGACATAACTATAGTTAGCCAATAAGATCAATAGTTCAGGTAAAATTGATTATATTAGGGACAAATGGGGAAGCCAGTCACATAGAAAGCAGGCATTCTTGGGGTTGTGACTCTTTCCTAAGGGGATGGGAACTATTTAGGGTATCAATCCTCAGGATATGGGTGCATTTGTATGGTCTTTTGTCTTGAGGCCTGGTCCATAGCAGGAGGCGTAAGCTTTCCCAGCAGTTTCCAGGTGTCAGCACTGGCTCTATTGAGGACCCAGTTCTATCTCATTGCCTACAATATTTCTGACTAACTCAGCTGCCTGCTACAGTATGATTCTCTACATAGAAGACCCCCAAAACTTCATTGAAAGGCTTCTACATATAATAACTAAATTCAGTAATGCAGCTGGATACAAAGTCAATGCTCAAAAATCAGCATTCCTGTGCACAAACAACACTCACTGAGAGAGAAGTAAGAGATACCACTCCCTTCACAATAGCATCCAAAAATTGAAATACTTAGGAATCAATATAACAAAGGAAGTAAAAGATCTATACATTGAAAATTACAGTCCTCTTGAAAAAAGAAATCCAAGAGGATTTCAGAAAATAGAAAGACAAGAGTCTGCACCATTCGCAGACTGCAGTGGGAGAGAACTAGGGGCCTCACCAGTAGGTGATCCCCTCCTGGAAAGCAGCACCATGTGCCCACTGCTGTGGAGTAGAAGCAGCCACACCCAAACCTCTCTCCATGAGTCTGCGCCATTCCTGGACTGCATAGGGGTAGAGATCAAGGCCTCACCAGGAAGTGATCTGGCTGGGAAACCATATCATTTTCATTGTTTTGTTGGGTTGGGTTTTATTCTCTTTTATTTTGTTTGATTATGTTAAATCTGATGGTAGGAGCAGCTGTTTGACATAAGACATACCATGGGAGCCATTTGGGGTTTACTAATGGCTTGCATTCACTGTTTTGGCTTTATTGTTTCTATTCTATTCTGTTCAATTTTTACTGTCCAAAAGTATCAGCATCTATTTTGAAGACAGCAAAAGGCGTTATGGTAACTATTGTTGGTTTTGTAAGGTTTTGAAGTCCTGTATCACTTACACTAGTTTACTTTTTATTGGTTTTATTCTGTTTTATTTTCCTTGGTTTTATCCTCTTTAAAGTAAAATAAAATTTTAAACTTTTTTTAAATTTAAAAAAAAAATGGAAAGACATTCCCTGTTCATGGATAGGAAAAACAAACATTGTGAAAATGGCCATTCTCCCAAAATTGCTGTACAGATTCAATGCAATTCCAATCAAAATATCATTTGCATACCTCACAGATCTAGAGAAATCATTCCTAAAATTCACTTGGAGCCAGAATAGATCTAGAGTTGCAAAGGTAATTCTAGTCAACAAAGGCAAGGCAGGAGGCATCACAATCCTTGACTTGAAATTACATTACAAAGCTACTGTGATAAAATCAGCATAGTACTGGAATAAAAACAGACCTGAAGATCATTGGAATAGATTAAAAGATACAGCCACAACTACAAACACACTCAGCCACCTCATCTTTGAGAAAAGGGCCAAACATGTTCCCTGGAAGAAAGATAGCATCTTTAATAGGTGGTACTGGAAAAACTGGCTTTCCATATGCTGAAAACTAAAACTAGACCCATGCCTATCACCATGTACTAAAGTCAAAATGGATCAAAGATCTAAATATTTAAACAGAAACACTAAATCTCTTGGAAAACAAAGTAGGTAGAAATCTTGATGACAACATAGCGATAGAGAGCTCATGAACAAAAATCAAACTGCATAGAAAGTACATCAAAGAATCAACAATTGGGATCTCATCTTATTAAAAAGGTTTTGCATGTCAGAAGAAATCTCCAACAGGCTGAAAAGAAAACTCACAAATTGGGAAAAAAATCTTAGCTAACTGTCCCGCAAGCAAAGGACTTCTATCTAGAACATACAGAGAAGTTTAAAAAAATCAGGCCCCCCAAATTCAAAGACTTCAATCCAAAAATGAGCTTCTGAATGAATACATACTTCTCAGCTGAAGAAATACAAATGGCAAATAAATATATGAAAAAATGTTCAGCATCATTGGTCATTTGAGAAATGCAAATTAAAACAACACTGAGATTCCATGTCACTCCAGAAAGAATGGCCAACATCGAGAAATCAACCAGTAACAAATGGTGGGAAGGCTACACTCCCACAGTTGGGAGTATAGGCTGGTACAACCACTGTGGAAATCAGTCTGGAGATTCCTCAAAAAGCTAGGATTAGAGATTCCATTTGACTCAGCTATCCCACTTCAGGCATTTTCTCAAATTGAAAACATCATACCACAGTGATTTATGTACACAGATGTTTATAGCAGCACAATTTGTAATAGCCAGATCTTGGAAACAACCTAAATGCCCATCAACTGAGGAATGGATAAAAAGATGTGGTATTTTTATACAATGGAGTACTACTCAGCTATGAAGAAAGATTGCATCGAGGCTTTTGTAAATAAGTGGATGCAACTTGAGACCATACTCAGTGAAATAAATCAAACTCACATGTGTAAATACCATACTGTCTCCCTAGTGTAAGCAACTGAAAGCAAATACAATCCAAAATCTACAATAAATATTGTATAATGGTAAGGCACTGCTCAAGGAGGAAAAGTGAGATAGGGGAAAGGAAAAAGGAAGGGAAAAGGAAAAAGACATATTTTGTTTGTGCGTGTGTGTGTGTGTATATATATATATACACACACACACACACACATATACACACACACACACACACATATATAAGATAGCTAAGATGACTATACTACTAATTGTATTAATTCTTGGAAAAGAACAGTTAATACACATATGATTAGATCAATTTTATATGTCTGTATCTGCTCATGTAAACAATCCTTTTGAAGATAACAATATGCAACATTACAGCCATTGTTAAATTCCTGTTATTTTGTTTTGAAAACTTATAGTGCTATTCTTTGGGGTTTGTTGTTGTTTGTCTCTTTTGCTTTTTGTTTTTCTTTTCTGTGTTTTTTTTTTCCTCTTAAATAAACTGAAAAAATATTTTGTGAACCATGCTTTTGATGTCACTGTGTGTAGTGTTTGTATCAACCATTATAAAACAGTGATCTCCTCTGTGTTACTGGAGTTTGTTTAAATTTTAGTATTGGAAAATGCTTCTTCCTGTATATACTTAAATGTATTCTTTCTCTTTTCATTCTCATTCTCCTCATGTTAAAATATTAAAATTATTATCCTAAATTTTTATGCCTGTAGATCTTATTGTTGATTTTTCCTTACAGTGTGTCATCCCATAATATTAGTCTTTCCAACCCAATAGAATATTTTTAATTCGTGAAGCTGCACTGATTTTGCCAATAAGAGGTGAAAGTATCATCAGAGGCCAGATAGCTCTATCCTGAAAAATAGAATTTTACACTGTTGAAGTGGTACACATTGACTTTTGAGCAAAATTCTTTGTGAGAGAATTATTACTTGTCAGTATTGAACATAAAATACGAACATTTACTCTTGGCCCAGGGCAATTTATAGGTGAGAGAATGGTTTGTATTGGGTTGTTTTCTGTTTCTGAAAACTCTGGTTTTGCTGTGTTCAGAGAGAAACAGGGAAGTAAGCTATAAGCCAAATGAGTCACTCACTTTCAAAATTTATTAGATTGTATGTTGAAATGCTTCTAGAATGTAGAAAAACAGTCACTTTCATAGACTGTTTGATAAAACTATACTTCTGACAGCTTAAATGATTAGACATCTAAGTCATTTTTAAAATTTTCTTAGTTTAGGAGAGGTCTGTTGCCTCATTTTATCTTTGAATATACATATTTTGCTTTCTAATTGCACATAGAAGTGATTGCCCAAAAGATTGAGTACTGAGATCTCCATGATAACAAGAATGACTAAGGATTTCAGTCATTGAAATGAGTTTCAAATAGGGGGAAAAAAAAAATCCTGTATATTTATACTTACTAAATTTTTCTGAACATGTGAACCTTGGAGCAAGGTGGAAGGTAAGTAGTGATGAATGCTAGCAATAAAAGACCTTTTTCAAATCCAACTCGTAAATTTACCTTCTTTTTTAAACATAATCTTAGTATAAATTATATAATTACTTTAGACCAATTATGGTGAATAATGGGGTACACAGATACCATTTATATCACATTCAGAATGATAGAAATTTCCCCATCTTGAGGATGACAGTATGCAATATAGCAAATATGGGGGGTTTCTATCTTGTCCCATATTGTTTTCACTGTTTTGCTTTGTTCTGACTGATTGTTTTGCTCTGCTCAGTATTCTGTTCCGATTTGTTTTATCTTTGTGTGACAAAGTGTTCTGTCTTTGATTTTGCTATGCCTGATTGAATGGACAACTATGAGAAGATAAGATATACTATGGTAGCTATTATTGTTTTCCCAGTATCCTGCTCTGAAATTCTGTACCAATTTCACTGCACTGTCTTGATTGGCTTTGTTCTATCTTGTTTTGTTGTATTTTACTATCTTTAAATTTAAAAAAAAATGAGAAATTTCCTCAACTTGGGAAGAGGATCCTTTTTTGTGTGTTTGTTTTTGGGTTTTTTTGCCTGAGTTCTTGACATCTTTATAGGACATCTTTGTATTGTCCTGGCATTTGTACTTGCAAAGACAATGGAATCAGCATATATAGAAATATTTATGGAGACATATTTTTTCTGAGTGTTTTACTTAATTGTATAAGGAAAACCAAATATGAAATTCTTAAAATATTCATGTATTAAAATAGAGGTCTGATTAATACAGGTATGAATACATCAGAAAAATATTCAGCTATAAACTTTCATAAACATAAAAACTCTACTAAATTTGATATGTCCCAATTCAAACTCCTTGTTCCACAGAGGAGGATAATCCTATTTGCTGAAAACATAAGAACTTTTATCTTGAATAATGAAGTGATTGAGAATGCAGTTTGGCAGTCTGCAGTTTTAAGGCTTGGATTTTTTCTGTAGTAGTAACTGAGTTTTACAAATATAAATTTAGATGTTCATAGATTTTTAAATTAAAATTCTAAAGTATAAAAAATAAAACTATGAGTTTTATTGTTTTCAGAATGTAAATTGGTATTGCATACTTATGTTGAAAAGAAATAGAAGACCATTGTGGATTTGTGGTTGCATGGCAGAAAGTATCAGAGAAGCCTGTGTTGGTCATCTTTGATATATTAAAATGAAACTGGCAGTGAGTTGAAGGGATGTGAGAAGCAGAAAATGTTCACTTACAGCAGCTGTTGTCAGTGCTTTATGTGAGAAGGAAGAATCTATAAGAATCATACAAACAAAAACATCAATTTAATACAAACTCTCACCATCTACTTGTTAATGCTTGAAGATACACATTTTCCTTAAAAGGATCTTAAAAGTCAGGTCTGTGCAGAATGGGAATCTAGAAGGATTCAATCAGAAACTGTAATGCAGATTTTACCAAAAATAAAAATTAGACTTTTCAGCAGTCAGAATGTTTGCTTCATGTATCAAGAGTGAAAGGATAATTGAATGGCTTCTTGGCCTGGCAGTAGAAAACAGGTCAGCTAGAATGATAATTTTTCTACCATATTCTGTGTGTAACTGATATAAGAAGAAATAATTTAGATTGGCTTCCAAATTCAATATAGTTTTTTTCTTGAAATTTTTATGCCAAATATTGTCTATTGGATTTTTTTTTCTGCACACTTTTGATGCACTTACAAATTATCTTTTTTTAAAAAAAATATGTCAGTTGAGTGGAATATAAGTGAATGCTTCTCAGATTGTTCCAATCCAATAAAATTTTAAAAATATATTTCTCCTTTTTTCCTTTAATTGCTCTATAAAAGTGAGGCTTTTTAATTAATCATCTTATTATTTTCCCATTTAAAGTTCTGGGCTTTTATATAAACATTTTTATTGTAACTTTGTTTCTGTTTCTTCAATTCACTTGAATTCATCTGTTATCTCTTATACTTGTATCTTGTAAATGTTCATTAAATATTTTCATAGACAACTAAGTTAAGTAGAAATATTCTAGGCAGTCAGACAGGGCTAGGCCCTTCAGAAAGTCAGTGCAAAAGATGAAAACACATTACAACTGTGGTTGAGGCACATCTGTTGGAGGCCGGGCCCCAAAATAAAGACAGAATGACCAGGCCTACATACCTCCCCAGGGGATAAGATAATTGATATCTTATATCTACCTGGTCCAATAAAGTCTATATAGACATCAGTCATTCTGGTGGGTGACTAAGACTCCTGATCCATCCTTTCCTAAAGATCTTTGTTGTTTCCATGTATACTTGCTATGTAACCTGCTTCCCCATTAGATCAGTATTACCCAACAGGCTATACTTACAGACTTATTGGTTAATCATCATTTTGACCCATGTTATATCCACTTCCCAGTTTTGCTGTATAAAACCTTGAAAAGTGGACTCATTGACAACCTACTTTCAGGCCCCCTTCTGTCAGTCATGAACTATCACTCACAATAAAGCTACTCTTAACCTTTGTTGTTCCTTAAAATTCATTCTTCAGTTTTAAAAATCACAAACTCAACAGTTATCTGACGTCTTACAGGTTAAGAATAACATTTATTTCCCTTGCATCATTATCATTAATTTAATCTGACAGAATTATCTTTTTTAAAAAAAAGGACTTGGAGTACAATTTCACTGCAAGAGTGGCACCATGACATAGAAATATATGTGTCCATATAGAGATTATTGATCTTTGCATAGGATGATGATGTTCAAGGCATTGTTATTAGACCCACCTCCTCCAAAATACCCTAGAAGATGAAAGTTAATTTATTACGTATTGTTTAAATGTAGCTGAAACACAGTGTGTATGTATGATACAATATTCAGTCATTACACAAATATTTTTTGAGCATGAATACCAGGCATTCTTCAGAGTGCTATAGTATCATCAATTAACAAAACAAAGGTTCCCACCATTGTGCAACTTACATTCTTCTTGGAGAAAATAAAATAAATGTAATAAGTAAGTCATTTATATAGTATGATAGACATATATCCTGTGGGAAAAAACTAAAAGCGGGAACCAGCAGTATATGATGAAAGATATTACGAACATTTTCAAGCCCAGCATGTTATTTTAATGATGTGTATTAAGCATTAAGAAAACAGGAAGATGAGGGTATAGGCAGATAGATCACTAAATCTAAATAAGATTCATCTGGAATTCATTTCTACAGTGACTATTATGTGCAGAATACTCTCACTCTGAATGTATAGGATGATCAAACATAAATCAGTTATTTCCTCTTGTCCTCGAGATCCTGTTACCATCCATGAGGAAAGACAGATACGTAAACAAAGCCGAATAACAACACACATTCTAAATAACTATGTATGTGTTTGCTAAAAGGGAAAAAACAGTTAATTTGATTAAGAAATCAATAAGGGAAGGCAAGAAAGTGCAGCCTGAGCAAGTTTTTGATAGAGATCAGATTGACACAATATGATGAAGATGTTTTCTTAAAGAATAACATGGAACTAGAAAAGATTCAAGTGATTGAGGAACTCTATATAATCGTATTTGTCTATTCATGCTTTTATTTCTTATGCTTCTGGGGTCTTGTCCAAAAATTGCTTGCCATTCCAGTGTCATGATCAGGGCAATGTGGGATTTTTTCTTAGTAATTTTATAATTCCAGGTCTTATGTTTAAGTCTTCAATCCATTTTTGTATATGATAAAGAATCAAATTCTGTTCTTCTGTGTGTAGATATTGATTTTTCCCAGCACTATTTATGGAAGAGACTGTTTCTTCCCCAATATGTGATCTTAGCACTTTTATCAGTGATAAGATTTGTGGATTACTTTTAGGTTCTCTATTCTGTTCCATTGTCATATGTGTCTATTTTTATGCCAGTACCATGTTGTATTGATTGCTACAGCCTTGAAGTATACTTTGAAGACAAGTTGTATAATGCCTCCTGCTTTGTTCCTTTTTCTGAAGATTACTTTGTTTATCCAAGGTTTCTGTATTTCCATTACAAATTGTATTTCTTCTGGCCCTGTAAAGAATGCCATTGGTATTTTGAATCTGTAGATCATTTTGGATAGTATGGATATTTTAATAGTATTGATCCTTCCAATCTATGAACGTAGAAAGTCTTTCCATTTTTTTTCTGTGTGTCCTCATCAGTTTATTTCATCAATGTTTGGTAGTTTTCAGTGTATAACTCTTTGTTTAAACTTACTCCTGTGTTATTTATTAATTTATCTTGTAGCTATTGTAAATGGGGTTGCTTTCTTAATTTCTTCTTTTTCTTAGTTTAAATATAAACTATAAACTAACTTTCAGAGACTTGCTTCCTCAGAGAAACTGTATCTGCAATTTGGATAGTACTTATTTGACCACATTTCCAATAGGCACAAGTAACTAAAAAGGAAATATGAAGTGTATGTATTGTCAAGTACATTTTAAGCAGCTCTTCTCATATTTGAGCACAAAGAACATTAACATAATAGAATGTCAAACCATGCATTTATTAATAGTGATGACCTGACTTGATTTTCAGTCTGTATCTCAAATTATCTTTCTCATTTGATTTAAGATAGAAAAATAGGGTAGTTCAACATTAGAACTAAGTGAAAATCAAATGAAAACAAATCTGACATCTAGGGTTGATAGGGTACAACTTATCCAAAGTGGAAGTAGAATATTTCAGGATTGTATTATAAAAACTACTTCAAACAGTTCATTTTAAAATGTATTATTTAAATTAAAGCAGTATAAAATGTGCCAATCATTATATTTCACAAAATGACACTGAATTCTTTATAAATCAAATCTGAGTTACAGTCACATGCTACATAACAACATTTTAATTCTAAATCCTCTTGGCCAAGATTCAACCAACAGTGGACAGTACATATCACAGTGAACCCATGAGAATTATATTCCCTACTAAATAGCCATCTTAATATATGTTTGTGTATGTACACTCAGTGGTGTTTACATAATGACAAAATCACTCAATGATATTTTCTTGTAACATATCCTTGTCCTTAAGCAACATGTGGCCATATATATATTTCATTTTATTCTCCTTTTTTGATTGATTTGTGTTTTGTGTATGTGTTTGTTTGGGGTGCATGTGTGCATGTACTAGTATGCACTGCACACTTGGGGTTATTCAGGGCCTCATACCTGCTAGGCAAGCACTCTAATCATTGAGCTACACTCCCACTTCCCACATTCATTCTTGATATTAGCTTATTCTACCTTTCTGACCAAATATAAAGCCAGTAGCATTTTCTAGGTCACAAAAGCATTGATAAGAAAATTCCTCTACTTTTGATAGACTGAATACTAAAGTAAATAAGCTAACTTGAAAGCATGCTTGCCAGAGCTACCTGCTAAGTAGCTTTAGTACCCTTTAAACAAATAAAGCATTTTAAACTCCTGTTTTATGCAAGACATAGTATAATTACTGATAATAAAATTATTTGCATATACAATCTCTGCCTATTTGGGGCTCAGACTATTATAACCTAAGCCTATACTCAGCTGCAGAAAGATCAGTAGGTATATCATTGTACTATTGGTACAATAATGTGTAATAAATTAGTCTAAAATTTTGGCAGCTTAAAACAATCATTTGTTTTCACCTATGCTTCTCAGGTTTTCTAGAGGTTGTTTGGTTAGGCTTGGCTCCAAGCTGAAGACTGGCTCCAGATTTGTCTCTTTTCTGTCATCCTCCGTGGACCAAAGACAGATGCAAAAAAGAGAAGCCTAATTAAACAAGCACATTTTCAACTCTTCCTTGTATCATGTCTATGAATATTCCATTTGTCAAAGCAAGTCAGATGTCCAACCCCAGTGTCAGTAGCTGCAAAGTTTGTTGCAGGCCTAGTGGGAACAACTGCAGAGTACAGGGATTTAGCTCAATGGTGTAAGTGCCTGCCTGGCAAGCGCGAGGTCATGAGTTCGATCCCCAGTACCAAAAAAAAAAAAAAAAAGAAGAAGAAGAAGAAGAAGAACAGCAACAACAACAACAACTGCAGAGACAGACAACAAAGACCATAGCTATAGGGAGAGGTGAAAAATTCATGCCAGTATTTTAATGTGCCACAGGCACATCTTGGAGAGCAGCAGATGGAGATAGCCACTAGTTCTCTATTGCCATTACTGTTAAACCATCATGACCATGTAAAGAGTCCTAGTCACCAGAGGTGGTTTCACCTTTCCTTTGTAAGGAAAGACTGAACTACTATTGTGTCTTGCATGTTGAGGACATAGATTCAGAGTCCTCACTGTAATGTTAAAGTTGTTTAGCTGAATGATTTTGGCAGACATTGTAAAGGTAAGGGATTCCCCAGCTTTTTTGTGATGAAGAACCAGCTACTTTTATAGTATGTAAGTTGAGGACAAGCAGATAATAGTTTTTGTGGTTTGTTAGCATTGGAGAGGCACAGAGAAAGAGCAAAGTAGTCATTACCCTGCCCTGCTATCAATACCACCACCAAATACATTTAGCATACCTTGTCATAGTACCAGAAGTGAATACTTTAGGAAGAGTGTGTTACAACACTTTCTGAATTTTGTGTAGCCCTGTGCCTTGGCAGCAGAGAAAAGTTTTTGATGGATATTTCTGTTCAGAGAAGGTTATTAATCTTAACCAATTAACCTGCCTTAGTGGACATACTGATAGAATTGCTTGAATTATAACCACCTTAAGACAAGCTGTGAAATACATGCAAATTTGAATCTTTTAAGAAAATTAGACTATTGTAATACAAAGGATACATATAGTGACTTTTATAACTAATTTATAAAATTCAGGGAATATTTATGTTCAGAATATCTAGGAAGAGAATGAAGATTATACTTTCCTAATATATAAAAGGCTAAAAATTGCCTGAATATTTTTGGTAAGGAAATAGGATTATTCAAGCATCTTTCAAAGCAAAAGCCCATTAATTTCTCTTAAAAGAATAGAATTTGAAAAAATACATACATTCTTCATTGTTTTCATTCCTATAGTTTCTGTTTCTTTGTTCCCATTTAAAATAAAAGACATCATTTAAGAAAATCATGTTGTACACTTCTTGGTATAGCATGAGTGTTTAGTAAGTAAATGTTCATTCCCTGGTTTTTGTTTTTTTGAGATAGGGGCTCACTGTGTAGTTCAGACTGGCCTCAAACTTCATGGCTTTTTGCTTCTACCTCCCAGGTGCTAGGATTACAGGCGTATGCCACCATGCTCAGCTTCCTGATCTCTTTTTACCTTATTAATAAGCTTTTTAAAAGTTGTTCAGTCATGTTTTCGGTATGAACAGAAGAAAGATTTTCATCAAGAGAAATGAGTAGGAGGTAGAGAAATAGAGTAAACCATATTACCAATAGCAGATGAAATGTGATGTCTCAAATCATATGTTCAAGTGTAAAATATCCAACCACCTTGTTTGGACATGGTCAAGCGTAAAATATCCAACCACCTTGAAAGAGAACAGAGTTGAACTTTAGACAGCCATTTGTACAAAAACTTTTAAAAACTTATAATGCTAACAGGAATATTCTCTTAAATGTTAAATGCTACATACTTTTGTAAAATGTTTACTATGTCATCATCTTTCTTATAGACCAGTGATGGTGAAACTTTTAGAGCTTTTACTGATACAGACACCCACTATGGCACATATGCCATTGGTTTACCACTACTGCTATAGACTGATTAAAAACCATAGTAAAAGTATAGTTACAATACAATGCCAGGCTTATGGCATATGCTTATAGTCCTGTCACTTTGGGAGACCGAGGCAAGAATGAAAGTTCAAGCCTAGCCTGTGCAACTTGGAAAAACTTTATCTCAAGTTTTTAAAAGGAGGGTTAGGAGACTGAGGGTATAGTTCCGTGCAAAGGCCCTGGCTTCAATCCCCAGTACCACCACCAAAATAAAATGTTATATTTGAGCCAGACATGATGGTAATCTCAGCCCTTGGAAGACTGAGGCAAGAGAATCGCATAGAGTTTGAGACCAGTTTAGGCCACATAGTGAGTCAAGGCCAGCCTAAACTGAATAGTAAGGTACTGTCTCAAAAAATATTATTTTTATTGGGTAGCTAAATGGACAAATCAATGAATGTGTATCATTACCCCAAGGTCAACCACTGTAAACAGTTTATTAGGTTAGAGATATAACTTTACTTACATACTTATGCCGAGAGAATTTAAGGTTGTTTCCTCTTGCTCCTTTATTTTTATAAAAAGAGCTCATTTATTAAGTAGCTGTTAGATGGGGTGGTATATATTATTGATGGATTAAAATAGAATCACCATGTCATCGTCTATGGATATCAATACATAATTTCTCACATACAAAAGTACTCTACAGGAATTTAGAGGCAAAATATTTAAGACCCAACAGCCATAGAAAGATAATTTCTCTCACCTGTTTAAACTGTTGCTAATGACGAGTTGGCACCTAGTATATTCCAGTACTAAAACAAACAGTGTAGTATTTCTTATAATTTGAAACATTCATATAAAGTTTTTTACTTCACTATTAATTTTCAGGAGAAACCTATTTACTGGGTTTTTTTAGGTAACAGAGAAATTTCATTTTGTCGCTGCTTTCATGATTCAGGCATTCTGAAGCAAATGGCATTTTTAAGGGTGTTGGTCTGGCAATTTTTTGCTTTGTTTTCACTGTAAATCTGAAATAATTTTTACTATTGACTACTTCTTTATGAAGTGAGATTTTATGTTTGTTTAGCTTGTTTCTGTTTGAAATAGGAAATATTATATCCCTTTCATTAATGCAATAGAATGTTAAAAAACACAGATTTAAGATGGCCTATCTTAAGTAACAAGTGAAATGAAATCTTGTTTTTTAATTTACTTAGCTTTTTAAAGGCATAATAGTAAATGTATTATATATTGTACATTTGTATTTTATATTGGAATAAACCTTGATTTTAGAGTTTAGATGAAACAGACTAGGTAAAAGAAGCTTTTTAAACTTATTCTAACTAAACTTTTCTATCTCGTCAGCCACCAGCTCTGCCCACTTAGAAGACCTTGCTTACCTGGATGAGCAGAGGCATACACCTTTGAGA
This sequence comes from Dolichotis patagonum, assembly GCA_004027295.1. Classification (NCBI taxonomy): domain Eukaryota; kingdom Metazoa; phylum Chordata; class Mammalia; order Rodentia; family Caviidae; genus Dolichotis; species Dolichotis patagonum. The sequence goes on from PVJX010005007.1 coordinate 25,558, forward strand.
ACTTCCCTTCGAATGCCAAGACAAAGCATGGGTGGTGCACGCACACAGCAGGATTTAAGAGGTTAGAAGCATGGGAGGGCTTTGGGATGCAAGGGAACAAATGGAAATGGGCAACAGTCAAAAAGGTCCTCTTTACCTTCTATTTTAAAACTTTTTTAACCTACTTTAGAATGTGAGATTATGTATTTTAGAATGAAACTAATTCCACAAATAGATTTTGCTCATTATAGGAACACATTGTAGTCATCAATATTTACAAGCATGAATTCCTTGAAATTCTGAAAGAAAACAAATGTAAAAGGTAGGTGGTAGTAGAGGAAATAACCTTTTTAAGATACCGTATTTCAGAAGTGACTGATCAGTTTCACTTTTAGTCATATTGCTGGTGAATTTTATGCAAATAATCATGTATGTTACTAGAGAATTTTATTTTCATTCTAGTGGCCTTTCCAGGAGCATGTAGTATTTTTATTTTAAGAGTTTCATACAATACTGCTAATTCTGTACTGGCAACATTTGAACAACTTGTCCTTTTTTTCCAATTAGGTATGTTTCTTTAACTTCTTTGTGGCATGCCACGTTTCTGTAAGAAGGAACCTGATCTTTGCAAAGACTGTCATTTTGTTATAATAGTGGTCTTGAGGAATCTGTTTTTGGTGTATATGCCTCTTGCTTGCTCAAAATAAACCAAACTTATAGTCAGCTTTTATCTAATATCTAGCCATTTGTATTTCTACTACATCAAATGAAATCTCTTTTTCATCCTGGAGTGTTTTCATTTTTCTTTTTGCTTCCCTCTCCGTTGTCCTGTGCCCTACCGTAGGCAGTATAATACCACATGCTTGACTTCCACAGGAAGGAATTTATACATTCCTGCTGTCCATTCTGAAAGCCATTGTACTGACAATTTTTCAGTGTTGACTAAGCAAATAGTAGCATAAAATAATTGATAGTATTGCTGTAATTGCCAAACTTCAATCAACCATTGTTGATAGCCTCTGGCATAGTTTTAGTTCTTAATTGTTTTGTCCTTAGGTTTCCATATATTACTTGGCAGGCCCTTATAAATTTATTAATATCCAAAACATTGTACCTTATTTTAAGAAAATAACCACATTGTTTTCATGACATGATTTTTTAAAAACATCATCCTTTCTAATTTCATGTAAAAGAACATACAAATTACAGACATACTTCATCTTTTTTATTCTGATTATGGTTGAAATACAGTTACCTTGTTCTCTCCACAAGTAATAAAATTATTTAAAACTTTTTAGTTTGCATGAAATATGTATTTCCATATTAGAATAGAGGTATATGTATGTATGTGTGTATATATATATATATTTCTACATTTTAAAGTATCACTCAAAGATGTATCAAACAGGTTTTTTTCTTTTTTTCTGTGTGTATGTCCATGTGTGTGTTATTAGGAATTAAACCCAACACCTTCACAATAAGTTACATCCTCAGTCCTTTCCTCAATTTTTCCTTTGAGGCAGAGTGTTAGTAAGTTGGTAAGCTGCTCAGGCAGTGCTCCTGGGAGTTCTCCTGCCTCTGCCTTCCACGAGTCTTTGGACATGATAGATAGTGGTCACATATATATGGCTATCGGGGATATTAAGTTTATTGACTGATTCCAAGTACAGTCCGAAATAATGCCTGCTGAATATTATCTCTAAACATTTGAGTTGACCAGCATTTCTTGGGAGCTTTATAGAAAGTCTTGCACTATTCTGTTTAGAGCAGTGTTTCTCCAACTTTTTAGGATCCCTTTGTACTCTTAAAATGTTTTTGAAGATCCTGAAAAGCTTCTATTTACATGAGTTAAGCAGGCATTTACCATATTAGAAATTAAAATTAATATGTCAGGGCCAGGGATTCAGCTCAGCAACATAAGCACCTATCTAGCAAGTGCAAAGTGAGTTTGATCTCTTGCACCAAAAATTTTTTAAAAAAAGAAAGAAAAGAAAAAGAATTAACATGTCAAGTATTAATATTTGTTAAACATAACAGATTTTTAAAAATAAGAAAGATTGTTAAAATAGTCTTTTTTAATAAACAACAGAGGACTCATTTATTTCATCTACATTGTGTAAGTAATGAAAAAGCACATTGTATAATTGGGAGACAATAACTGTAGAAGAAGAAAACTAACCTTTTAGTATTGTAAAGGTAGTTTAGACTTTGAGGACTCCCAGAAAATGTCTTCAGAACCCACAGGAGTCCATGTGCCATACTTTAAAACCACTAATTTAGAGGGAATTGTTATAATTAAAAATAAGATTTATGCCTTCAGGATCATACAGTCTGTTTACAGGAATGCAAAAGAATATATTTTGAGAGATTATTACAAGTTGTTTATGAATATGGTTTCAGAATATAGGCAAATTCATTTAACATACTTAACATATTCAGTAGTAACTTTGGTAGTAGTCTTTTGACTGCTGGGCAGAACTTTGGCTAATGTCTAAGCTAGAATTTGGATCTTCAAGTGGAGTTGTAACATTAACATTTGCTTCATTAATTTAAAAAAAAAAAGGTTTTTTTTTTTTTAACTTTTCAAGATAGCTGTTTTGAACAGCTGTTCTACCAAAACCGATGTTTCCAGAAACCCAGCCCAATGACAAGGAGTTCACCTAAGTGTACTCTCCAGAAACCCCTTGCAGCAAGTTACCAGATTCCTAGCTGTCAATCATACAAGAGCTTAAGCTCTAACACTAAAGTAGTCATGGTAGGGTATTAGGGCAGGGTATATAGATAGCTAACATACCCTAAGAGCCTTTTCTGGTCCCAAAGCCTATCTTTGATGAATATTAAATTGAATTAATTTAGCTTAACTTTAACTTAAAGTTTTAAAATTAGTTAGGGCTTCTATTTTTTATTTAATCACCATTTTGTTAAAAGTGGAGGTATACTAGAAATTATCTACCTGAAACTTCTACTGAAATCTCTGATTTCATAGAACAAACAGAAACTGTTCACTACATGTTGAAAAAAAGGAAGAGGTAATTGGTTTTCACTGATAAATACAAATGACTGACTATAATAAGAGAATGGGTGAAAAGTTTAAACGCACAAAGCAAATGCTACCGTAGTAACTTCAAGTAGTACCTACCAATGGTAAATTAACAACTTACTAATAGTAAGACCCTAACCTACATGGTATTAAATTATAACCATACTGTTCTGTTTAAGATTACACTTATTAATTAAAATTTCATTTCTCAATATGAGTTGGTTTCCTTAACACTTTCACTAAATCCCATTACATAAGGGCAACTCAGAGTCTTTGCGTTTAGTTAATTACTGCTTTAATAGACACAAGGAATGAGGGTGTATGTGCAGATGATAGTCTGATGCATTGGCAGAATTTATGTGAAACTGGCTCTGCCACAGTTAACTCGGCTTTGTCAAAACAGTGAGTTTAATTTTTATCAAAGAAATCAGTGCTTCACACCATTTCTAAGTCCCTTACTTTCCTGAAACAATGAATTCTTTATGGAGCTGACTAAGATGCATGTCGTGAAGCTGCGGGCTCTTGTATGAGCCCACTGACTCACACATCCCTGAGGTTGGTCAGTCATCTTGATTCTTGCCTGGCTGGCTTTCATATTTACAGGGGAATATTTGCATTAGTCCTTTTTATTTTATTATTCATTGTTTTAGTTTATAAGTAAGATTAAATTTTCTTAGGTAAATTCAAAATCCAGAAATAAGGCTGCAAACGTGAAATCATCTTTATATAAATTAGATGGGCAGATTATAAGTGTTTGTTCCCTGCAACCTCATCCAGTTCTTGTGCAAAGTATCCGAAAAGTTGAAAAAGTGACATTTTAACTGAATGCCTTTGAATGTCTCCTAGGAACTAATTTCTGATTTTTTGGTTTTGGTTTTTGGTGTTTGTTTGTTTTTTAAAGACTCTGAATATGATTTTGTTAAACATATCACTACTTGTTCGCACATATATCTTGAAATGCGCATGGATCTGGTTTTATGTAAACCAGGTTTGTTTGGTAAATTACATTTTAGAATTTGAAAAGCCAAATGGTAGTTAATATACAAAAGTTCCCCACAAGACCTACAAGAGAAGTAACCTTTCAGAGAGAGAAGAAACTATAAGCCACATGAGTTTCTAATAGGTACCTGTTGACCTCCTATATTAAATAATGCACTATTTAAAGAAAGGCTATGATACAATATGAGGGAAATTATAAACATGGTATCTAACTCTGCAAAATAAAGTCATTAAAAGTCTTTTTAAAATGTGGTAAATAAAACCACATTAAGCCATTTTGATAGTTTTAGTTTTTGCTTCTTGTATCTCTTGTTAATTAAAAATGGTGACAACATTTTGGATGGGACTCATGGCATGCAGCCAACCAAGTTTTCCAGGTCTAATTTATATGATAAACCCAATACAAGATACCATTTGGAAGTCCTGGGCCCTGACCACCCTCTGGTGGAATCCCAGCCCAGGGGAAAAACTTGGAACTTCGCTCCTAGGCAGTAAAACCATGCCCTGCAGCTGAAATCACCAGAAGACACATGGAGTCCCCTCCAGCCCAACTGGCCCACACCCAGAGAGCTCCAAGGGGAAAGCAGTTGCCAGCAGTCTGCCCCGGGAGCCAAAAATGGGCCAGGTGATTCCTGGTGCACCGAGAAAGCTTTGAAAAATCGCTCAAAACCCAGAAATAGGCGTGACTCCAGCTGGCACTGAGTGCCACACTGCCCTGGGACCTTGGCACGCGCCCAGCAGATGCCCGGACTCAGGACATCTGCCAGCCCCTCAGGCACACTCCCTACCTCCTGGACCTAATACTGCTGTTGATCTTCAGCTCCCACCCTTTCTCCCAGAACCTTGGACTACAGTGGATTAACTGTGCTAGCTAGAAGGGAGATTCACAAACTGCCTCACCCAAACAGAAGATCTCAGCAGGCTCCCATCATTGTGATGAGGATGCCCCTAAAACAGAGGTGTACAGTGGGTAAATAGGGCCAGTAGTAAAGCTCCAACTAACTGTAAGACCTTAGTGAGTCTGACAAGAGTATGGGTGACTCCTTCCTACACACAGAAAACATCAGGCAGAGTGAGGAGTGTGCCCAACTTGAAGAAAATCAAAAGGGCTTATGAGACACACAGGCACACAATAGGGACACAGTAGGGCCTCAGCCGACACAAACACTATAAACAGGGAGATTTGATGACCTGGAATAACCTGAGGATAAAGTAATAGCAGGAACTAAAAGTTGACCTACATCCATATTACTAGGCTGTCAGCCCAGGAAGAATATAGGACTCATCCAACAGGCCCTACAGAAGGAAGTCAGGTGACTGGCCCACCTATTCATTATGGGACCCAGCAATTGGACAAATATTAGCCTTATATTAGGACCCCAAAATGCACACTACCAACAGTTGACAGTAGTGGGATTAAAGGACCAAATATTAATTCGAAAGGGGAAAATGGCAAAACGAAAAAGTAAAATGCAATCTCAAACATCTAGTCCACCAGGAGCAAGTATAGGAGACGCTGAAATAGAGGACTTCAAAAGTAACCACCGGAAATCTCTGAAAAGATAGCGAGTGAAATAAAAAAACAAGTCCATGAGGTTATAGAGGAAATCAGATTAGAAGTACTCTCCCATGTAAGGATAGAAATAACAACCTTAGTAAAGGAGTTGCTGAGTGCAGCTAAAGAAAAAATAGAGAAAAATGTACAGGAGCATGGCAAACTGATTGAAACCTTGAATGAACAATATAGAAAACAAGCAGAATTCATGAAACAAACTCAAAGAGACATCCAAGAAACAAAAAATTCTATTCAAAGCATGCAAAACCGTTTAAATGAAGCCAAGGATAGGATTTCTGATCTTGAGGACAAGATCGCAATTAGTGATTATGAAGGATAGAACTTTTACAAATAACAAAGCAGCATGACGTTCAGAAGCTTCAAGATGATACCAAGAGCAACAATGTAAGAATAATAGGCATCAGTGAAAATGCAGGAGTCAATGCAAATGACATAACTAAACTATTCGCAGAAGTAATAGCAGAATATGTCCCAAACGTGGGGAAGAAATCTGAGATGCAGATAAGTGAGGCATATAGAACGCCAAACAGTCACAACCAACATAAATCTATAGACAGACATATAATTATAAAGATATCAGACATACAACATAAAAACACAATACTAAAAGCTGTTAGAGAAAAGACACAACTCACCTATCAAGGAAAACCCATTGAAATCACAGGAGGCTTTTCAGCACAAACCTTCAGGTCAAGACGAGCTTGGAGTGAGGCATTTCAAGCCCAGAAAGAAAACAACTTTTAACCCAGACTGATGTACCCAGCAAAACTTTCATTCAAATTTAATGAAGAAACAAGATACTTCCATGACAAAGAACAACTGAAGAAATTCACATCCACCAAACCAATTCTAGAAAGAGTATTGAAAGACATACTAGATAGAGATACAATGACCACAATCCCAAGAACAACAGAAAGAAACCACCAGGTAGGACAAGCAATTAAATAAGGGGGAAAAGCAGAAAGCAAACAACTGGAACATAAAATGGGAAAGTTGAGCCAGTACATATCAGTGATATTCATAAATGTAAATGGCCTCAATTCACCTATCAAAAGAAATAAGTTGACAGAATGGATCAAGAAACATGATCCCACAATATGCTGTATACAAGAAACATATTTGACCCAAAAGGAAACTCATAGATTAAAAGTCAAAGGATGGAAAACAGTATTCCATGCAATAGGAACCCAGAAAAAAGCAGGAGTAACTATTCTATTTGCAGACAAAGTGAACTTCAAACCAAAAATGATTAAAAGAGATAAAGAAGGTCACTACATACTCATAAGTGGAGAAGTTCAAGAGGAAGAACTAACAGTTATAAATATATATGCACCAAACACAGGAACACCCAACTATGTAAGACAGATACTAATGGACATGAAAAACCAAATACACAAGAACACAATTATAACAGGGGACCTTAACAGCCAATTGCACAAAGAGATAGATCAACTAGACAAAAAGTCAGCAAAAAAATAATAGAACTGAATCATACCTTCAAGCAATTGGACTTAGTAGATGCTTACAGACTGTTCCACCCAACCACATCAGAATACACATTCTTCTTAGCTGTGCATGGGACATTCTCCAAAATAGACCATATATTATCCCATAAAACATTCTTAAGTAACTGCAAAGGTATAGAAATTATCCCATGCGTAATATCTGATCATAGCACACTGAAATTGGAAATTAATGGCAAAAGAAATTGCAAAACCTGCATAAATACATGGAAATTAAATAACAACCTTTTGAACAACGAGTGGGCTACAGATGAAATTAAAGAAGAAATAAAGCAATACCTGCAATTCAATGAAAATGTGGAAACAGAGGAGGAACTAAAGATGGCAGACTGATAAGCAGCAGGATACAAAGCCTCTCTAAGAGAGACAGCTCAGATGCCAGAATAAAACATTCTGGAGAGATCTGGACAGAAGGAGATGGATTCTCTCAACCCAGGAAGAAACTGAAGGGAAAAAGAGCTGCTCAACTACGAAGTTCCGGGGCTACCATTAGAGAAGCTAAGATCAGCGATCATGGCACTCTCACTGAGCCACATGAATTTGAGCAGACAAATCTGACCTGAGCACCTGAGCCCTCTCTGATGCGACTGGCCTGAGCCCCCCGCGTGTGGAGCTGAGCTGCCCTGTGCACAAGTTGCCTGGAGCTGCTGTGAAATGGCGCTGCAGCCACGCTGAAGTTGGAAGTCAGGGAGCCCAATGGAGAACAGAGCCAGGGAGGGACTGGCATTAACCCGCGGTGAGTGCTGGGAATAAGACCCTCCCACGGGAAAGGGGCGACCAACTGGAGGACATGTTGGAGTTGGGCAGGACGGGCCAAACTGGGAACAGCAGTGACTTCAGTTGGTTGCTCCCCTCCCACAGCAGATTGGTGGGATCTACTTGGCCTGGGTCACACCCCTGACCGGGACCCAGTAAGTCGTCCCAAACCGATTCCCTACACACAGCACACACTGATGCATTGAAGGCCCCCGAAGGTTGACTGGCTCGGAGGGGAGGGGCCATCATACACTGCCCCTGCCTGCACCTCAGTGACTGACAGCAGACTGGAGGGGGCAGAAACCCCTAGCCAGCATGCTTCAGAGGAGCTGTAAGCAACAAGGAAATAGGCTGGGAACTCCACTGTACACTTGTATGGAAGGAACCAAAAACATGACGACAGAGAGAAATAAAAAGTCCCCAGCCCCCAAGCCCAAGAATATTGATCCAGGAGAGGTAAATAGAAAAGAGATTGAGGGCAGCATCATGCAACATCAAACACGGCATCAGCGGACATAAAGAGATATCTTTGGGACATCGTAGATGACCTCAAAACTGAAATATTAATTCAAGTTAGGCAAGATATAAGTAGATTAATAAAAGAAATACTAAGCACCTCTCAAGACACAGACAGAAGAATGGAAGAACACAAAAGAAGGAGAGAAACGTTCAATGAATAATATAGAGAAAACCTAGAATACATGAAGGAGATTCAAAGAGATTACCAGGAAACTAAAAACTCCATTGAAAGCTGGCAAAACTGCTTGAAAGAAACTAAGCAGAACTTGAATACAAGTTTGCAATGTGTGATCATGAAAGGAAAGATCTTTTAAAAATAACAAGGAAACAGACACAAACAATACAAAGGCTAGAAGACGACAGGAGGAGCTATAACTTAAGAAGAAAGCATGTGAATGAAGAAGCAGGAGTCAAAACAAAGGAATTACAAAGGCTATTCACAGAAATAATTAAGGAAAACTTCCCAAGCATAGCAAAAGGAAATGATATGCAGATGTATGAAGCATACAGGACTCCAGCCACCTACAACCCAAACAGAGCTACACCTAGACACATAATAATCAAGATCCCAGAAATTCAATAGAAGAACAGAATATTAAAAGCCATCAGAGAAAAGAAACAGATCACCTATAAAGGAAAACCCATCAAAATCATGGCAGACTTCTCAACACAGACCATCAAATCAAGAAGAGCTTGGATCAAAGTATTTCAAGCCCTGAAAGAAAATAACCTCCAGCCAGATTGATGTACCCTTCAAGACTGTCTCTAGAAATTAATGGAGAAACAAGATGGTTCCATGACAAAGAGGAACTGGGGAATTTGTGACCACTAATCCAACCCTACAAAAAATACTGAAGGACATTCTAGAGAGAAAAAAAATACTAGGATTTTAGGAACAGTGGCAGAGAGGCCTCAATGAATGTGGCAGACAGTAGAAACAAAGAGGAAAATAGACAACCAGTGGCAGAAAAATAGAATAGCAGAAATGATGCAGAGAAGGTTGGCTGTAATCTCTAACATAGATGGCCTTGATATACTAACAAAAAGAAACACAGGCAGAGTAGATCAAGAGGTAGGGTCCATCAAGATGCTCTGTATTGGAAACATAATTAACCTGAAAGAGGGTTTATGGACAGAAAGGCAAATATGAGAAAACAATGCTCTATGTGACAGGGAACCAGAGAGAAATAGGGGCAACTCGACCAGTACCTGCAGATAGGTTGAAAGGACATGATACTTTTGTGCAGTGGAGAATTACTCAGCTATAATGAAGTAAAACCTTGAGGCTTTTATAGGTAACGGAATACAACTTGAGATCAAGTCCAGGAGTCAGAAGTTTCAGAACCAGTTAGAGTAAATAGCAGGTTGCTCCCCACCGATCTAAAAACTGAGGGAGTTAGTGGAACCCAAAATGTGCAGTACACCCTGTGGGAGTGAAAGGGGAGGAATTGTCTAAAACAGGAAGGCAGAGGATATTGTTAATAATGTAACAGGATTTAAAATCTACATTATTCTCACCACACTGTTTAGATGGATTATATTCTGTTCCAGTTTGTCTACTTACACTAGATTTGAGGGCATAGACAACTATCCCAAAAATAGCAGGATATATTACAGTAATCATCTTTAATTTACTATTAATCTGAAGCCCTGTATAACTTATACTGTCTTATTGTGACAGATCTTACTTGAATCTGGGTTGTTAGATTGCTGTTTTGTATTGACTGATTTTATTTGAATCTGTTATTATTGATAGTATCAAGTCTAAGAGTATAGGCAACTACACTGAAGATGACAAGATTCACTAGGATACGCACTCTGTTTTGATTATTACCTGCTTTTGAAGTCTTACAGTGTCTCCAATGTTTTGTTTTTATTAATGTTGTTATACTCTGCTGAGACACCATGGTAACCATTGTAGATTGCCTTGTATTGCAGTTTTATGATTTTTTTCGTTTCATGTTTTTCTAGGAATTTGTCTTGTTTTGTCTTGCTTTGTTTTGTTTTTTCCTCTAATACAGAAAGGATGGATATACATGTGGAGACTCATGCATGTGTAGAACTTATAAACAGTTTATGAGAACCAGCTATACAATGCATGATGAAATAAACAACTACTTTGAAGAAAAAGAGACAGTACAGTACCCAGTGCTGATTCCATAGTGTCATGATGTGAAATCAGCAATACTATCATTCTTTGTTCAGAGTGATTTTAGCCTGTTTTGTTTTGTTTTAAGTTCAACATACATGAAGGTATGGACAGCTATTTTGAAGAGAATGAGAGACACTATGACAGCCATTGTTGGCTTCCCTATTGTCAGGTGTTGAAGACCTAAAATGTCTTCCTCATCCTGTTCAGATCAGTTCCATACTAGGTTGTGTCATGTGTATTCTCTGTATGTGAAGATATGGACAAGTATTTGGAAGAAAACAAGAGACAATGCGATAGATGGTAAAGATCTCTGATTGTCTAGCTTTGAAATTTATGTCTCTTACATTGCTTTCTTGTGTTCTGTTTTGTTGTGTTTAATTTTACCCTGTTTAAGATAAAAAGAAAAGAAAATGCGGAAACAACATACTGTAATCTGTGGGATGAAATGAAAATGGTCTTGAGGGAAATATATAGCAATAAATTGTCATATGAAGAAAACAGAATGAGCACAAATAAACAACCTAATGCGTCATCTCAAGCTTCTAGAAAAAGAAGCACAAGCTGAAACCAAAGCTCATAGAAGAGAGGAAATTGTAAAGGTTAGAGCAGAAACCAATGCAATTGAAACTAAAAAATATATATATATATACAAAGAATTAATGAATCAAAAGCTCATTTTTTGAGAGGATAAACGAAATTAACAAACCTCTAGCTAACCTTATAAAGAAAAAGAAAGAGCCCAAATTCACGCAATAGAGACTGAAAAGTGGGAAATTACTACAGATCCCACAGAAATTCAAAAGATCATGGATACCTACTTTGAACATCTCTACTCACGTAGAGTGGAAAACACAGAGGAAATGGACAGATTTCTAGAAACATACGAACTACCAAAGCTCAACCAAGAAGATATAACAATTTTGAATAACCCAATACCAGCTACCGAAATTGAAAATGTAATTAAAAACTCTCCAACAAAGAAAAGCCCAAGTCCTGATTCACAGCTGAATTGTATGAGAAAGTTAGAGAGGATTTGATGCCAATATTCCTTAAACTCTTCAATGAAATTGAAAAGAATGCAATCCTCCCTAAATCATTCCTGGAGGCAAGTATTACTCTGATACCAAAACCAGAGAAAGACCCAACCAAAAAGGAGAACTATAGACCAGTCTCACTAATGAACATTGATGCAAAGATTCTCAATAAAATACTGGCAAATAAAATGCAGCAAATCATCAAGAAGATTATACATCATGACCAAGTGGGATTCATTCCAGGAATGCAGGGATGGTTTAACATATGCAGATTAATAAATGTAATGCACCACATCAACAGAGCCAAAAACAAAACCACATAGTCATCTCAATAGATGCAGAAAAAGGTTTAAAGTCCAACACATGTTCATGATAAAAAACCCTTCAGAAACTCAGAATACATGGTATCTCCCTCAATCTTATAAAAGCCATGACAGACCAACAGCCAACATTATACTAAATGGACAAAAACTGAAAGCTTTCACTTTAAAATCAAGAACAAGACAAGGATGTCCACTATCACCACTCTATTCAATGTAGTTCTGGAAACACTAGCCAGGGCAATCAGACAAGAGGGAGAAATGAAAGGAATAAAGATAGGAAAGGAAGAAGTTAAATTATCACTATTTGCAGATGACAGGATACTCTATATAGAAGACCCAAAAAACTCCATTAAAAGACTACTAGAGCTAATAAACTAATTCAGCAGTATAGCTGGGTACAAAGTCAATGCTCAGGCTGTGAATGTGGCATGCTTTGGTGTCCCGCAGGAGAGAGACCCTGGCGTCTTGGGACCTGCACCATGTGGCAATCGGGGGTGCCAGGAGAACAAGGAACTCCTCCCCTCTCTGGTGAGTGGCTGTGAATGTGGCACAGTTCGGCGGCCCACAGGAGAGGGACCCTGGCATCTTGAGACCTGCACTATGCAGCAACCTCGGGTGCCAGGAGAACAGGGAACTCCTCCCCTCTCCGGTGAGCAGCTATAAGCCTGCCAGCATGTACGCTGAGAATCAAACATCTCTTGTCATCCCGTGTCCGTCACCCCCCCCCCCCCGCTTAGCAAGTGGGAGCCAGTGAAATGGACATCTTGTGAAAGATTGGCTATGTTGTTTTGTATGAACTCTCCATGTACAAAGATATGGACAACCATTTGGAAGAAAACAAGAGAATATGATAGATAGTGAAGATCTCTGGCTGTCTAGCTTTGAAATTTATGCTTTCTTACGTCCCGTTTTGTTCTGTTTTGTTTTTAATTTTACCCCCTTTAAAATAAAAAAAAACAAAGTCAGTGCTCAAAAATCAATAGCATTTCTGTAAGCAAACAAAAAACTCACTGAGAGAGAAATTATGGAAATATTGCCCTTCACAATAATACCTAAAAAAATGAAATACTTAGGAATCAACCTAACTAAGAATATAAAAGACCTGTATGCTGAAAATTATACTATGCTAAAAAAGGAGATTGAAGAGGATATTAGAAAATGGAAGGATATTCCTTGCTCTTGGCTAGGAAGAACCAACATTGTGAAAATGGCCATACTCCCAAAACTGTTAAACAGATTTAACGCAATCCCAATCAAAGTACCATTAACATACCTCACAGATCTAGAGAAAACACTCCTAAAATTCATTTGGAAACAGAAGAAACCTAGAATAGCAAAGGCAATTCTGGGCAACAAAGGCAAGGCAGGAGGCATCTCAATTCCTGACTTGAAACTGTACTACAAAGCCACAATGATAAAATCAGTATGGTACTGGCAGAGAAGTAGACCTGAGGATCAATGGAACAGATTAGAAGACGCAAGCACAAGTACAAAGACACTCAGTCACCTGATATTTGACAAAGGGGCTAAACATGTTCACTGGAATAAGGATAGCTTCTTTAATAAATGGTGTGGGAAAAATTGGCTGTCCACATGCCGAAGACTGAAACTAGACCCATGCCTATCACCATGCACAAAACTAAAGTCTAAATAGATCAAAGACCTAAATATTAAAACAAAAACACTAAATCGACTGGAAGACAAGGTAGGCAGAAGTCTTGGAGACATAGGAGTAGGCAGACAATTCATGAACAAAACTCAAACTGCACGGGAAACACTTCAAAGAATCAACAACTGGGATCTCATATTATTGAAAAGTTCCTGCCATTTCAAAAGAAATCACCAACAGAGTGAAAAGAAAACCCACAGAATGGGAAAGAATTTTAGCCAGCAACCCCTCAGACACAGGACTTATATCCAGATCATATAAAGAATTGAAAAACATCAAGTCCCCCAAATTCAAAGACACTCTCCAAAAATGTGCATCTGAGATGAACGCACAGTTCTCAGATGAAGATATACAAATGGCAAGTAAATACATGAAGAAATGTTTCCCATCATTGGTCATTCGAGAAATGCAAATTAAAACAACCTTGAGATATCATCTCACTCCAGAAAGAATAGCTGCCATCAAGAAATCGACTGATAACAAATGTTGGCGAGGCTGTGGGGAAAAAGGAACACTTCTCCACTGTTGGTGGGAGTGTAGACTGGTGCAACCACTATGGAAATCAGTATGGAAAATTCTCAGAAGACTAGGATTGGAATTTCTATTCAATCCAGCTCTTCCCCTCCTGGGTATTTTCCCAGAAAAACTAAAAAGTTTATATCACTGTGATATATGTGCACCCATGTTCATAGCAGCACAATTTGTAATAGCTAAATCTTGTAAACAGCCAAGATGCCCATCAACCGGAGAGTGGATGAAAAAGATGTGATATTTTTATACAGTAGAATATTACTCAGCTATAAGGAAGGATGATCTTGAGGCCTTCATAGGTAAATGGAGATGACTTGGAACTATCCTCATAAGTGTAATAAATAAGAATCATGTTTATAAATATCACATTGTGTCTCTAGTGTAAAAAGTAATAAGAAATACAGGAGTAATAAAACCCAAAATTTGTAATTGCTATTGTAAAAAACAGAGGAAAAGTAAATGCTCTAAAGGATATAATTGCATGTATGTTTAAGTGTGTAAGATAGGTAACCATATTATTAAGGGTTTTTTTTTTCATTTTTAAATTTTATTTAAAGAGAAAAAAAAACAGAATAAAGGGTAGCAACAATATAGAATTCCAAGGAAAAAATGAAAAGAACAACAACAAAAAAAACTAAGGAATTATTACTTGACAAATTACATACTGACTTCCTGGAAATAGTTGTTCAAATTACAAAGTTAAAACACGTAATGTAGACATTCAAACAGTGAGACTGTTAACAATTCTGCTCCATGATCTGACAAAAACAGCAATATGGTCATCCATCTTACCCACTCAGATATACATGCAGTTATATCAAAAGGGTAAAATTAAATGCATTTCGGTGGGTCAGGTTGGTCTCGGGCAGGAATTCATGCAACTCGGCAAGAGCACCGTGCTCGCCGATCTTAGCATCTCTAATGGTAGTCCCAGGACCTCATATTTGAGCAGTTTTTTTTACTTTAGTTTCTTCCTGGGTTGAGAGATTCCATTTCCCTCTGTTTGCATCTCTCCAGGGTGTTCTATTCTGGCATTTGAGCTGTCTCTCTCAGAGAGGCTCCATATCCTGCTACCTACCAGTCTGCCATCTTTGGAAAAAAGCCCTAAGTTTTTGTTGGATGGTTGAGCAGGAATGTTTGCAGTCTCACTGTTTGAATGTCTACTTTGTATGCTTTATTTTTGTAACTTGAACAACTGTTTCTAAGAGGACAGTATGTAATTTATCAACTAGTGATTTCTTACTGTTTTATTTTATTTTTTTTAATTCTATATTCTACCCTTTTTAATGTTTTGGGTCTTTTTTTCTCTAAATAAAAAATAAAAATGATATACAGAGCACAAAACTATTTAATTTAGGGACAAGAAAACCTTTATATGTGCTTCCCTTTTGTGGGATGGAGCAATAAAAATGACTTTCTAATTCTCAAACTCTGCTATCTTGATTTTCATCCTTTGTTTTTTTGAGACAGGGTCGCACTGTATAGTCTAGGCTGGGCCCATTCTCACTGCATAGCCCAGGCTGGCCTTGGACTCACAATCATCCTGCCTCAGTTTCCTGAGTGCTGGGCTTACAAGAATGGATCACAACACCTGGCTGTCTTCCTTTTTAAAATTTTTGTTTAAATTTTATTTGACACAAACATTGTGATTATTCATATTTGTAGGGTACAGTGTGAAATTTTAGTGCATTTATATAGGGTGTAATGATCAGAGTGAACTGCCATGTCTGTCACCTAAGGTATTTATCAGATTTTTGTATTGGCAACAATCAAAGTCATCTCAACTGTTTTGAAATATTCAATTAAGTGCTGTCAGCCATATTTCTCTTACTATGCTAGAGAACATTACAAGATATTTCTCATACTCAACTGCATCTCTATACCCATTAACTGTCCTCTCTTCCCCTTCACTCTTCCCAGTGTCCAGTAACCACCACTGTTTTTCTACCCTATGTTTCTATAAGATCATCTTTTTAGCTTCCACATATAAGAACATGCAGTATTTGTCTTTCTGTATCTGAACTTAACATAATCTGTTTCCAACCATGTTATTCCATGTGACAGAATTTTTATTAAAACTAAATAATATTTCATTTGTGTATGTATATATCACATTTTTTATCCATTTCTTGATGGACAGTTAGATTGGTTCCATGTCTTGGCTCTTGTGAATAAAGAGGCAATAAGTGGCCAAATGCAAATGTTTGACATACTAATTTCATTTAAGACATATGTCTTTTCAGCATATGTTGAGAAGTGGGATTACCGGACCATTTTACAGTTCTATTTTTAGTTTTTTAGTAGCCTCCATACCATTTTCTATAATGGCTGTACTAGTTTACATTCCTACCAAGTATATACTACTTAGTATATCAAGGGTCTTCACATCCTTGCCAGCATTTTGTTTTGTTGTTTGGTAATAGCCTTTTAACTAGGATGAGATATTATGTCATTGTGGTTTTGAGCATTTCTTTATATAGTTAGTGGCAATTTAGTGTTTACATACGAATTAGATTTAAAGAATCAGCTTCCCAGTTAATCATCTTATCTTTATTTTCCCCTGAAGTGACTAAATCTATTAGAGTAGCAATAATTTATTTAGATAACACTTTGTAAAATGTTTTAATCCAGTAAAGTGACGTAAGTTTTTATAAAAAGTATTTCTGTGTAATAAAATTATAGAACTGGAGCATTTAATTTATAACGTCGTAACTATTTCATTAATCAGAGTTCACTTAGAAATGTTACTGTTAAGTTCCAAGTAATTAAAATTGCCAGTTTTCAGCAGGGCATGGTGGCATAGGCCTGTATTCTTAGCACTTGGGAGGCTGAGGCAGGAGGATCATCACAAGTGGGATACACAGTGAATTCAAGATCAGCCTGGACTACATAGCAAGATCTTGTCTCAAAAATACTACAGTAATAATAGTAAAAATAAAATAGCCAGTTTTCATACATCCAAAAGTAAATATTGTGTCTCACCTTCCAGACCAATAGTCTGATAACGCAAAACAGTGTTGACAATTATATAATTATTTTAACAGTGTTTATCATATATTTAAAACTTCTGTATTTTTCCTATATTTTGAGGTATTAAATGTTAGGAACTATGTAAACAGTAGCAACCTCAGAACAAGAGTTGAAAACCCAATTCCTCCAAATTATAATAGTGAAATTAGTTTTCTTTACTGATTTCTAAAAGTCTTCTTTCTCTTCCTGAAAATTATTTTTTTTTTGTACCTGGAATCGAACTCAAGACCTCATGCTAGTCAGGCAGGTGCTTAGAGTGCTTAGCTAAATCCCCAGCCCTCTTCCTGAAAATTCTACTCAACTCCAGATTTTTCTCAACAAATATTTTCCTATAAGACCAATGAGAAAGCAGAAATTTAATATGTGAGTTACTCAAAGATTCAAAGTATAATTTTTTTTTCAAAATAAAATAAGCCTCCTCCCTTTTTTATTCCCACATTAATAGAATACATTAAGACCCTTATACATTTTTGCTGGTGATGTAAATTAGTACAGCCATTATGGAAATCAGTGTGGAGGTTCCTCAAAACACCAAAACTAGAGCCACCACTTAATCCAGCTATTCTTCTCATTGGTATATACCCAAAGGAATTAAAGTCAACATATTTTAAAGATACCCACATATCCATGTTTATTGCAGCACAATTCATGATAGCTAAACCTTGTAAACAGCCTAGGTGTCCATACACTAAAGAGTGAGTAAAGATATGTGATATATATACATGATATTGTTACAGTTTGTGTTCAGATGCCCCCCCAGCCTCATACAGTCATGGAGGTGGCTGAATCTAGCACTTGTGATTGGTTTGCTGTCTACACTGGGAGTGGTGGTGTGAGTGCTGCACCTGCCCAGGGGAGCCGCATACAATGTAAGGGTGGGGAGGAGGTGTGCTTTCCCCCTTTTGCCCCTTTCGTTCTTATCACTTGTGGCTGCCATGAACCACTGCCTCTCAGCTATGCCACTCTGCCTTGGAGCCAATTGAATATGGACTGAAACCTCCAAAACTGTAAGATAAATAAATCTTTCCTTGCTTTACTTTGGACATCAAGTATTTTGTCTGACCATCGAGAGAAAAGTAACCAAGATACATATTTATTTACTTATACACACAGAGACAATAGGGTATTACTCAGCCATAAAGAACAAAGTCACGTGCAGAAAAATGGATGGAATTGGAGATCATCGTGATGAGATAAGACTTGGACAAATACCACATCATATGTAGTATCTAGAAACAAGATAACATAAAAGCAGAAGGGAGACAGAAAGAATTGGGAATAGAAGAACAGGCAGAGTGTAAGAGTGGAGTCAAATATACTCCAGGTGTATTATAAACACACAAATATACTGAAGTGAAACCTATTATTACATATAGGTAATATAAGCAAATTTTTAAAACCACTGACATAAAGATTGAGCATGAGATACTTTTAAACAGGTATAAAAATGATAGCTTCCTTTTATTGGAGTTCTTTTTTTATAGGCACAATACTTAAAGCTTTAAATGTTTTCTTATGTAAGCCTTACCACTCCTTGATGTAAATAATGGTAGTGAGGAAATTGAGACTTAAAGATACTAAATGCCTTATTTCTGGTTACATATCTAGTAAATGACAGTGCCAGATTTCAATTTATGTCTGATAGACTCCAGAGACCAGTTGGTTTTGGTTTTAGTTTGTTTCAGGATTTCATTTGTTTGGAGGGGGTTTGGGGGTCTTTTTGCTTTTGGGGGGGCCAATACTGAGGCTTGAACCCAGGGCCTTTGCACTCAATTACAGGCGCATTTCCTTGAAAATTTTTAAGCTAAGCATGGTGGTACATACCTGTAATTCCTACACTTGGGAGACTGAGGCTGAAGGATCGCTGTAAGGTTGACGAGAGTCTTTACTACAGAGTGAGTCCAAGGCTAGCCTGAACCACATAGTTAGACCCTGTATCTAAAGATGAGAGATGGAGAGAGAGAGAGACAGAGAGAAAGAGAGAGAGAGAACGTGATTGTTTTTTAGATACTGAGACAGATTTCTCTCTCAATTACCCAGGCTGGGCTCCAATTTGAAATCCTTTTGCCTCAGCCTTGCAGAGTGTTGCAATTACAGGCATGTACCATCATACCTGGCAGAGACTATATTCTTAACCACTTTATTATCTTTGTCTTGCATAATAAAAATGCAAAGCAATATGTAATATAATTATAGCAATATATTGGATTATTGTAGATATTTAGACCTCTGAATGTTAAGATTGGGGAACAGTGTTGCATATAAAAAATAATTGCCCTTTCAGCAGGAACTATGGTCAGAGAAGGTACTACCATGTGGTCCATTAGCCCAGATGAGCACCTGCTTGTTTTTTATCTCTACTTGTATTAATAGGACCTCTTTTATCCTCTGTCTCAGGCATTACTCATTATTTGAGTCATAACTCATTATTTGAGTTACATTCTAATTATTAATACCTTTGAGATACAATTGCAAATGTTTTCTCCCATTTTATAGGTTGCTGTTATAATGAAACAGACTTTGTGCTAGATGATTTTTATCTAACTGTAGGCTAATGTAAGTATTCTGTGCAAGTTTAAGGTAGGCTAGGCTAAATTCTGGTGCATGGTAAGTTCTGTGTATTAAATGCATTTCAACTAATGGCACTTTTAATTTACCAAGAGTTTATCCATCCATAAACCCTGCTTAAGTCAAGGATGATCTAAATATGATGGAATATTACTCAGTCTTAAAAAGAAGCCCTATCATATGCTGTAATATGGTTGAACGTTTAGGTTTTTATACTAAATAAAAAATGCCCATTACAAAAGGATAATTGCATAATTCTACTTATATGTGGCTTCTAACATAGTCATCAAAATATAAATTAGAGTGGTGATTGGCAGGAACAAATATTTGTTAAAAGAGTAGGTCTCATGTTGCATGTATTTACCACAATTTATAATTTAAAAACTAAGAAATACTAAGTCTCAAATCTAGGTACAACAAGAAAAGAAAAAGATGTGTTGACAGTTTGTATTTTCCTTAGGAGAAATGTGTAAAGTAAAGAGTTAAATAGATTTAGTTGACTATGATGAATGGAAGGATAAGAAGATTAGAACTAAACCAACCTGTATGTGTTTTCAGACATAATCACTAGCAATTGAGCATTTGCTATGTATGAGATTCTGTGCTAATACTTTTACCTTATTTTAGTCCATACCACAACCCAGTAAGATATATGTATCCTCTTTTACAGAAGAGGAAACTGAGAAAGGAGTTAAGTAATTTTCACACATTCATACAGCTGATATGCCTGACCACATAACCCACTATGATATAATACCTGTAGTTATGTGACCCTAGTAGCTGAAAAGTAAAAAAAGAATTGTGAAAAAGAATTCACAAAGAATTCTTTTCGAAGAAGAGTTGTAAGGTAGATTAACTAATGCATACAGTATAACTGATATACTATAAAGAAAAAAGTTGAATATCCTTTTGAGTCTGCATAGACATCTATCAATTTTTATTTCATTAAATCTTCTATTTTTACTGATTTTTACTATTTTTTCCTATTTCTTTCTCTGACTTTTATTGTCTCCTTTACTGCTTGCTTTGAGATTTTCTTCACTTTCTGATTTCTTAAGGTAAAGATTTGATTTGAGACTTTCCTTGTTTTCAAATGTAGACATTTTAATACTACATAATAAATTTCCCTCTAAGTCATAGGTTGCAACCTTTTGTCTTGCCTGGGCTGCACTGAGTGAAGAATTGGCTTGGGCCACATAAAGTTTATAATACCAAGATATCATTAACATTCCTTCACTTTTTGTATTTTAACTTACTATTTTATGAAATAACAAGCTGAAGTTTAATAATTAAACTTTAAAAAAAACTTGCATGTCTGCTTAATAATAATAAACACCTGTCTCCACAGGCACACTTGTATTGGTAGGATGAAGTACTGTTCCTGGTACACACCTAGTCTCACAAGCTCATGCAGTGTCTTATGCATGTGGATTTCAATTCAACTGACTGGCAGGTGCTAGAAGCAGACTTTAGTACTATGCTGCTCTCTCTGCTACAGAGCGTTCCACTGTCACTATTACCACTAATCATAATAACAGTGCTATCTACCCTCAAGCACTGCATAATTGAGTCATAAAAACTGTTACTAAAAATTACATAATAATGTTCAACCCTTATGATCTTGTGGGGTCACATTACTACTTGTCCAGAAATTCATGTCTAAGGGCTATAGGTTATACACAGCTACTCTAATTACTGTGTTGTATGCCTTTCACAGACTTTGGTAAGTTTGTTTCATTTTTTCATGTTTAGAATACTTTCTAATTTGCCTTTCTGTCTTCTTTGACCTGAATATCTTGGGAATTTTCAGATATATTTCTGAATTTAATTATATTGTGGTCAGAGAATATGTTTTGTATCATCAGTGCTTTCAAATTCATACAGACTATTTTATTGCCCAAAATATAGTCTATATTGATGTGTTTCTTTTTTGTGTCTTTTTTTGTTTTTATTTTTTTGTGTTGTTCTTTTTGAGACAGGGTTTCGCTATGCAATTCAAGCTGGTCTTGCACTCACTTTGTAGCCCAGGCTGGCCTTGAACTCACAGCACTCTTCCTGCCTCAGCCTCAACAGTGTGTTTCATATGTGTCAGGTGTTTCAGGGTAGACAGTTCTATAAATATCAAGTCTTTTGGTTGTTTTAGTCAAGGGTTCTATGTCTTGTTGATTTTCTACGTACTTGTTCTCTCAATTATTGAGCATTTAAGTCTCTGGCTGTAATTGTATATGTTATGTATTTCTCCATTTCTTTTTGCAGTTCTTATTTTATGTTTGGAACTCTGTTATTATGTACATAAATGTGTAGATTATGTCTTGATGATGATTGTGAAATTACATTCTTTTTTTAGATTATATTCTTTACCACTGATAATCTTCGCTGTCAAATCTACATTGTCTGATATTAATACAAATAATCTTCCTTTGTTTTAATTTGTATTAGCATGTTAGTTGTCTTTCTCTGTATTTTTACTTTTAAACTATGTATATATTTATATTTAAAGTGGGTTTTTTGCTGACTGTGGTGTTACACTTCTGTAATCCTAGCCCTCAGGAGGCTGAGGCAGAAAGATCACTATGAGTTGCAGGCCAGCCTGGGCTACATAGTGAGTTCAAGGCCAACATGAATTACAGAGAGATCCTGTTTCTAAATAAATAGGTTTCTTATAGATAGTACAGAGTTGGATCTCATTTGTTTTTTGTCCAGTCTGCCTTTGGCTTTTGATTATATAGACCATTTACATCTATTTCCTTAATTTGATAGATTTAGATCTCTCATGTAGCTTTTTAATTTATTCCATTTTCCCTTTGTTCTCTTTTTCTGCTCTTCTCTGTCGCTTCTGCCATTTTTGAGTAATTGAGTATTTAATATGTTAATTGATCTCCTTGGTTGTACTCATTGTAATCTTTGTTTTTTTTTTAACTTCATTACGTATACTGTGTGTATAAACTTATCACAATATATCCTCAAATGACCTTATACCATTTTATGTATAGTGTAAAACCATTACAGGTTATGTTAGGGATGTCTTGAGAAATTCACTAGGACTCACAGGACCCAGCATAAAATCATCTCCACAGCTATGCATTATTTTAGTGAAATAATACCGAGCAAAATCAGTAAAAAGAAAATACATATGGAACAAGTCTTGAAACCATACACAAGTCTCTAAGTATCCTCTTCCAGTGACATCACATATACCTTTAATCCACCTAGCTATGAATTGTAACATGTATGAGTGATGATGTCTACCAGGGAAAGTCACTAGAAATTGAGTGCCCAAGAATTTTACTAGGGTATGGTCTTACAGACCTCCTTGCTTAACATGCATCAAAATTCCAGTCTCCAGGAAGAGTGGCAGATAAACCACATTATTTATATGGAAATGGTTTAAGCACAACAAACCATTCTTTTGGACACCTGGTAATCTTTGCTAGTGATTAAACCCAATACTTTGCATTTGATAGATGCACATTTTACCACTGAACTATAAACACAGCTTTCTTTTGTATTCTTTATATTTATCAGCTTTTTCTCTAGCCTTGGTTATTTGCAAACTGTGTCATTAATTTTCAGCCTTTAAGATCAGTTAAGTACTTACTTTAGGGCTAATTATTCTCCACTACTGAAGCAAGACCCCTCTGAGTATTTTATCCAGTGCCCTGTAAGGTGTAATATATTTCATTCTGGCTAGTAGGAATAGGAACTATTCCTTCCCCTAGTAAGCAGCAGGTACTTTTCTTTCCAGTCTTTTTGGATGGATCTTTCTCCAGCCTTGAGTAGTTTTTCTCACATGTTATTTGCCTGTCACTCTACTGATAGTGCTAAGATTAATCTCCACAAATCTCCAGAATTTTTTCTCTAAGTTCGTACCTTTCCATTATCAGTTCTTTGAACTTTAACTGTCTGATATCTTTATTCTCATCTCCATCTCTGAACTAAGGGATTCTGTCAGATATTCAGTGGGTTTTCTCTCTGTGTGTTGTTTAATCTCTACATATTTTGGGATTGTTCATTTATTGTTATTGATTTATAATTCCATTGTCTAAGAGTATAAATGTATATGATTTATATTCTTTTAATTTTGTTGTGATATATTTTATGACCAGAATGTGATATAGTTTGGTGAATGTTCTGTGTGAGTTTAAGAAGAAGGTGCATTTTGCTGTCATTTATATAAAGGAGTCTGAGATATTAATTATAATTCAACAGATTGCTGGCATTGTTTACTTAAGCTGTCATTGCTTACTTGATCTGTCCATTTCTTTTCTTTTTTTTTAAATTTTATTTAAAGAGAAGAAAAAAAAAACAGAATAAAGGGTAGCAACAATACAGAATTCCAAGGAAAAAAGGAAAAGAACAACGACAAAAAAACCTAAGAGATTACTACT
Source organism: Dolichotis patagonum (assembly GCA_004027295.1). Lineage (NCBI taxonomy): Eukaryota > Metazoa > Chordata > Mammalia > Rodentia > Caviidae > Dolichotis > Dolichotis patagonum. Next base: position 49,645 of record PVJX010005007.1, read on the forward strand.
TGACAAATTACATACTGACTTCTTGGAAATAGTTGTTCAATTTATACAGTTCAAACATGTAAAGTAGACATTCAAACAGTGATTCTGTTAACAGTTCTGTTCCACGATCTGACAAAAAAAACACAGCAATATGGTCATCCATCTTACCCACTCAAATATACATTCAATTATATCAAAAGGGTAAAATTAAACACAACAAAACAGAACAAAGTGGATCACAAGAAAGCAATGTAAGGGACATAAATTCCAAAACTAGACAATTGGAGATATTTACTCTCTATTGTATTGACTCTTCTTTTCTTCCAAATAGTTGTCCATATTGTCACATACAGGGAATTCCCATGAAACAACATAGTGTGGAATTGATCTGAGCAGGATGAGGAGGGCGTTTCAGGTCTTCAAGACCAGACATTAGGGAAGCCAAGAATGGCTGTCATAGTGTCTCTCATTCTCTTAAAAACAGCTGTCCATACCTTCATGTGTGTTAGACTTAAACAAAACAAAACAAGCTAAAGTCACTTTGAACAAAGAATGATAATTTTGCTGGATTTCACATCATGACGTTATGGAATTAGCACTGGGTATTGTAGTGTCTCTTTTTCTTCAAAGTAGTTGTTCATTTCAGCATGTGTTATATAGTTGGTTCTTGTAAACTGTTTATAAGCTCTATACATGCGTGAGTCTCTAAATGTGTATCTATCCTTTCTGTATTAGAGATAAAAGCAAAACAAAGCAAGACAAAACAAAACAATTCCTAGAAAAGCATGAAGCAAAAAGTCATATATAACTGCAATACTAGGTGATCTACAATGGTTACCATGATGTCTCAGCAGTATATAACAACATTAATAAAAACAAAGCATTGGAGACATTATAAGACTTCAAAAGCAAGTAATAATCAAACCAGAGTGGGTATCTTAGTGAATCTTGTCATCTTCAGTGTAGTTGCCTATACTCTTAGACTTGATGCTATTAATCATAACAGATTTAAATAAAATCAGTCAATACAAAACAGCAATCTAACAAACCGGATTCAAATAAGATCAGTCATAATAAGACAGTATAAGTTATAAAGGGCTTCAGATTAAGTTGATAGGAAATTAGGGATGGTTACCATAATATATCCTCTTATTTTTGGGATAGCTGACTACGTCCTCAAGTCTAGCGTAAGTAGACAAACTGGAACAGCAGGTAATCCCTCCAAGCAGAGTGATGAGAATAATGTAAATTTTAAATCTTGTTACCCAATTAACAATATCCTCTGCCTTCCTTTTTTAGACAGTTCTTCCCCTTTCACTCCCATTGGGTGCACTGCTTGTTTGGGGTCCCACTGCCTCCCTATATAGAGCATCTCAATGGACCCTATCTCCTGATCTACTCTGCCTGTGTTTTTCTCTGTTAATATTGCAAGGCCATCTATACTAGAGATTGCAGCCAATCTTCTCTGCCTTATTTCTGCTATTCTGTTTTTCTGCCATTGGTTGTCTATTTTTCTGTTCCACTCCACTGTCTGCCCCGTTCACTGAAGCCTCTCTGCCATTGTTCCTGAAATGCTCGTATTCTTGTTCTCTGTCTCTCTAAAATGTCCTTCAGTATTTTTTGTAGGGTTGTATTGGTGGTCACAAATTCTCCCAATTCCTCTTTGTCATGGAAGCATCTTGTTTCTCCATTAATTTCTAGAGAGAGTTTTGCAGGATACATCAATCTGGGCTGGAGGTTGTTCTCCTTCAGGGCTTGAATTACTTCACTCCAAGCTCTTGTGACCTGATGGTCTGTGTTGAGAAGTCTGCCGTAATTTTGATGGGTTTTCCTTTATAGGTGATCTGTTTCTTTTCTCTGATGGCTTTTAATATTCTGTTCTTCTATTGAATTTCTGGGATCTTGTTTATTATGTGTCTAGGTGTAGCTCTGTTTTGGTTGTAGGTGGCTGGAGTCCTGTATGCTTCATACATCTGCATATCATTTCCTTTTTCTATGCTTGGGAAATTTTCCTTAATGATTTCTGTGAATAGCCTTTGCAGTTTTTCTGTTTTGACTCCTGCTTCTTCATTCACATGCTTTATTCTTAAGTTATAGGTCCTCTTGTCGTCCTCTAGCCTTCCAATTGTTACTGCCTGCTCCCTTGTTATTTTTAAGAGATCTTCCCTTTCATGATCACACATTGCAAACCTGTGTTCAATTTTTGATAGTCTATCTTTGGTTTCTTTCAAGCAGTTTTGCCAGTTTTCTATGGAGTCTTTAGTTTCCTGATAATCTCTTTGAATTTGCCTCATGAATTCTAGGTTTTTCTTGTTTTCTTCATTAAACATTTCTCTCCTTTTGTGTTCCTCCATTCTTCTGTCTGTGTCTTCTTGAGAGGTGCCCAGCCTTTCTTTTATTAATCTATTTACCTCTTGTTTAATTTGAATTAATATTTCAGTTTTGATCCTGCTTACAATGTCCTGAAGATATCTCTTTATGTCTGCCACCGCTGTGTTTGATGTTGCATGTTTGCTGCCCTCAATCTCTTTTGTATTTTCCTCTCCTGGATCAATGTTCTCAGGGTTGGGGACTGGAGGTTTTTTCTTATTTCTCCCTCTTGTCATGTTTTTGGTTCCTTCCATACAGGTGTACAGTGTAATTCCCAGCCCCTTTTCTTGTTGGTTAAGGCTCCTCTGGAGCACGCAGGCTAGGGGCTTCTGCCCTCTGCTGGCCGCTATCAGAGAGTGAGGTTCAAGCAAGTGCAGTGTGCGCTGGCTCCTCTCCTCCGGGCCAGTCAACCTTTGCAGGCCTTCACTGCGTCAGTGTGCGGCTGTGCTCAGGGAATTAGTTTGTAGCAACCCACTGGGTCCCGGCCAGGGGCACTGCCCAATCCAAGCAGATTCCACCAATCCACTCAGTGAAGGGATCAACCAACTGAAGCCATTTCCTTATGGAGTTAAGGCTGTCCTGCCCAAATCCCACGTGTCTTCCAGTCAGTTTCCCCTTTCCTGTGGGAGGGTCTTATTCCCATCACTTACTGCATGTTGATGCCATCCCCGAGAACTGCAGGCCTCCCACACCTCTGACTTGAGCGCAGCTGCGACGCAAATTCATGGTGCCTCTGGGTGGGTCGTGTGCAGGGCCAGGTCCGGGCGAGCCGCACACAGGGATGTTCAGCTCCACGCTCTGGCCGCTCAAGCCAGTCGCATCGGTGCAGTTTGGTGGGTCAGGTCGCTCTAGGGCAGGAATTCAGGCGGCTTGAGGAGGGCGCCGTGCTTGCTGAGCTTAGCTTCACTAATGGTAGCCCGGGGACCTCATATTTGAGCGGTTTTTTTAACTTTAGTTTCTTCCTGGGTTGAGAGATTCCATCTCTCTCTGTTTGGGTCTCTCCAGGGTGTTAAATTCTGGCATTTAAGCTGTCTCTCTCAGAAAGGATCTCTCTCCTGCTACCTACCGGTCCGCCATCTTTGGAAACCCAGCGATCTGTCCATTTTTGATAGAGGGTTTTTGAAGTCTACAAATATAAAATGAATTCTTCTATTTCTACTTATAATTCCTTGCACTTTTGCTTCACATAGTTTGACACTTTCATTAGGCATGTAACACCTTAAGGATCATTTTGTGTTCTTAGAGAATTGATCTCTTTATCATTACATAATGACTTTCTTTATCCCTGATACTGTCCTTGCTCTGAAATTCATGTCTAAAATTTATGTAGCTACTCGTATTTCAGTTTGATTAGTGTTAGCCTAATCTATTTTTCTACATTTCCTTTTAATGTGTCTTCCTTTCAATCCACTCTAATAATCTCTTTGAGATATTTAATGTTCCAAGTGATTATTAATATGTTTGGAGGAATAGCTACAGTTGTCTCCAATTTTTTTCCTGTGTTCTTTGTTCCCATTTTTGTCTTCTTTAAATTGACCATTATATAAGATTGTGTTTTGTTTTCTCCCATAGCATATCAGTTATATATTTTTCCTTTTATATATCTTTTAATCATTGGCCTGCATTTTACAATATATATTTATAACTAATCCATTTCCAATTGCAGATAACTCTATGCCACTTCACAAGTAGTACAAGTATGTTCTAACAATAAAACATTCCTAATGCCTCCTTCCATTCTTTGTCTCATCACTATTGTTCATTTGACTTATATAGGCACACACACACATAAAATATACAAGATGCACACACAAAAAGATACATACAAGAATATATATAATGTAATACATTTTGCTGTAATACATTTTGCTGTAATCTTCATTTATTCCTTTAATACTTTATGTATATTCAAGTTTCTGACCTATGTTATTTTCCTTCTGTAAAGAACCTTTTTGTTAACATTCCTTCCAACAGAGTTCTACTGGTAACAACAAAGACAAAAACTGAATCTTTTTTATTGTATGCAATACATAAGAGTTGCATTCATTTGGGAAAATTAGTACATGTATATCAGATCTTGGTCATTTTTTATCTCATTTATTCCCTTCTCCCCCATACTCTTTACCTTTTCTTTCCCCTGGTCCCTGTGTTCATTTCCAAAAAATCTACCACCCTGTAACCTACTGTAGCTCCTCCATTTTACTGTAATGTACTTATTTATATTTTTTTGTTTCTCATAAAAGAGAAACCATGCAATGTTTAATTTTCTGTGTCTGACTTACTTCACTTAACTTTATGGTTTTAGTGTTCATCTTTTTTCCTACAAACGACATTATTTCATTATTTATGACTGAATACTATATTGTGTATATGTACATTCACTTTAGCTATTCATCCATTGATGATCATCTAAGCCATTTCTACAATAATTATGAATTGCTGTGTTATAAGCATGAGTATGCATGCATTGATATAGTATGATGTTTTTCACTCCTTTGGGAAAATACCCAGGAGAAATACTGCTGTTTTAAATGCAGTTTCTATTTTAGCTTTTTTGAGGAATGTTCATACTGATTTCAATATTGGTTGTACTGGTTTATATTCTCCCCAACAATGTAGAAAGATTCCTTTGTTCCCACATCCTCATTAGCATTTATTGCTTTTTGTGTTCTTGATGATAGACATTTTGGCTAAAGTAAGATGGAATCAGTGTTGTTTTGATTTGCATTTCCATAATGGTTAAAGAAGATGAAAAGTTTTTCATATATTTGTTGGCCATTTTACTTCTTTGAGAAGTGTCCATTCAATTCATTTTTCCATTTTTTAGTTGAGTCATTTGTTATTTGGAGAGTTAATTTTTTGAGTTCTTCATACATATATTCTGGGTATTGTTCTTCCATCAGAAGAGTAGCTGGTTAAAAAAATTTTTTTTTCCCATTCTGTAAGTTGTTTCTTCACTTTGCTCATTGTTTCTTTTGTTGTTGCAGAAGCATTTTAATTTGATGTAACCCTAATTTTTGAGACTTCTTGTTGTTTCTTGTATGAATTCTGTACACAAAATCCTTGCAGATGCCTGTGCCTTGGAGTGTTTCCCGTTATCCAAAAGTTTCAGTGTTTCTATTTGCATATCTAAGTATTAGATACATTGTTACTGGATTTTAGTACAGGGTAAGAAATGTAGATCTATTTTCATTCTTCTGCACATGGTCTGTTTTCTCAGCACCCTTTGTTAAAGAGGCTATCTTTTCTCTCAATCTCTCTTTCAGAGCCCTTTGTCAAAATTCAGATGACTATAGGTATGATGAGTTCTTTTCTGTTTCATTGGTCTGTCTACATGTGTGTTTCTGCTAGTACCATGGCGAATTTGGTACTATAACTTCATAGTATAACTTGATATCTAGAATTGTGATGTCTTTTACCTTGCTCCTTTTGCTTAGGATTGCTTTGGCTATTCTGGTTCTCTTCTAGTTTCATATAAATTTTATATATATATATTTTTTTTTAGTTCTACGGAGAATTCTGTTCCTATTTGCATTAAATCTATGTATCACTTTTGGTAATGTGGCCATTTAATGATATTAATTCTGCCTATCTAGGAATGGGGTGTCTACATTTTCTAATGTGCTCTTTAGTCTCTTTTGTTAGAATGCTGTGCTATAGTTTTCATTATATAGGTATTTTACCTTGTTGGTTAGGTTGATTCCTAAGTATTTAATTTTTCAAAATGATCATGAATGGAATTGTTTTCCTAATTTCTTTGTTAGCAGATTCATTATTGGTATACAGGGATGCTGTTGATTTTTCTGTATTGATTTTGTATCCTATCACTTTGCTGAATTTATCAGTTCTAAGATTCTTTTTTTTTAATTTTATTTTAAAGGGGGTAAAATTAAACACAACAAAACAGAACAAAACGGGACATAAGAGAGTATAAATTTCAAAGCTAGACAACCAGAGATCTTCACTATCTGTCATATTGTCTCTTGTTTTCTTCCAAATGGTTGTCCATATCTTTGCATATGGGGAGCTCATAATAAATAACATAGCCAATCTTTTCACAAGATGTGTAGTTAACTGGCTGCCACTTGCTGGGGATACGGGGGACACATGGGACAGGGGACAGGACAACATGAGATGTCTGATTCTCGGCCATGCGCCGGCAGGATCAAAGGCGCCCCTGAGAGAGAGGAGGAGTTCCTTGTTCTCCTGGCACCCCAAGTCAACCGCGTGGTGCAGTCCCGACATGCCAGGGTCTCTCTCTTTCAGGACGCTGAAAGTCTGCCACACTCTCAGCCGCCCCCCAGAGAGGGGAGGAGCTCCTTGTTCTCCTGGCACCCCGAGTCAACTGCATGGTGCAGGTCCCGAGGTGCCAGGGTCTCTCCCCTGCAGGCCCCCTAAACTCCGCCATTCTCACCTGCTATTTCTTTCTGATGAATTGACCATTCCATTTCCAAAGTTCTGAAATGGCCAACAGACCACAGAAAGAATTCTCTTTAGGCTCCTGTTTGAAACCAGCAGCTATAGCAATCTGCTGGCCTTGCTTCAGGGCCAGAGTTCTAAGATTCTTTTAGTGAAGGTTTCTGCGTCTTCTATATAGAAGTTCATATCCTCTACAAATAATGATAGTTTGGTTTCTTTCTTTCCTATTTTTATCCCTTTTATTTCTTTCTCTTACCTAATTCCTCTTGCTAAAGTTTCAAGTACTATAGTCAACAGGATTGGTGATAAGTGACACCCTTGTTTCATTCCTGAATTGTTTAAGTTTTTCACTATTCGTGTGATGTTAGATGGGGGTCTGTCATATGTGGCTTTTATCAGTGTGATGCAAGATTCCTCTATGAATGTTTTTATCAGTGTTTTGTCATGAGTAGATGTTGGATTTTTGTCAAGGCCTTTTCTGCATCTGTCAAAATGATGATGTGATTTTCATCCTTAATTTCATTTATGTAGTGTTACATTTATTGATTTTATGTATATTCTGTCATCTTTGCATGTCTGAGATGAATTCAGCTTGATTGTAATATAATCTTTTTAGTGATTTATTCTGTTCTGTTTGCATTTATCTTATTGAGGACCTTTGCATTTAAAGTTTAGTAAAATTTAATAGTGAACCTATCCAGTCCTGGGCTTTTCATAGTTGGTAGAATTTTTCTTATTGCATCAGTTTAATTACCTGCTTTATGTTCAGAGTTTTCTTATATTGTTGGTTCAATTTTGTTAAGTGATATGTCTAGGAATTTATCCATTTGTTTCAGATTCTTCAATTTATTGAAATACAAGTTTCCAAAATAATTTTTTATCTTCTGGACTTTAGTGGTATCTGTTGTAATTTCAGCTTTTCAATTCTGTTGATGTGGATCTTTTTCCTTTGATTTAGTTTGGCTAAGAGCTCATCAATCTTACGTTTTCAAAGAACCATCTCTTTGATTTATTGATTTCGTATTTTTTTCTTAGTCTCAATATCATTGATTACTGCTCTGATCTTTATTATTTCTTCTACTAGTTTTCAGTTACTTTCTAGGGCTGAGATTCATCATTGGGTTGTTTATTTGGGATGACTGTTTTCTCTGATGTAGACACTCACTGCTATAAACTTTCCTCTTAGAGTTGCTTTTGTAGTGTCCAGAGACTCTGATGTTGTCATTCTAGGAATTTTAAAGTTTCTTCCTGATTTCTTCTTTGATCCATTGATTATTCAAGAGTGTATAACTCAGTCTCCATGTATTGGTCTTTTGCTGCTGATTTCTAATTTTGTTCCATTGTGATCTGATAGAAAGCAAGAATTGTTTGTTATTTTGTATTTAGTAAAACATTGCCTGTGATCTAAAATATACTCTGTTTTGGAGAAAGTTTTATGGGCTTCTCAAGAATGTATATTTTACTATTGTTAGATGAAACACCTTGAAGATTTCTTGTAAATCAATTTGTTCTATGGTGTAGTATTTTGTTTTGTTTTGATTTGATTTTTTTGATCCAATCTACCAGTTTCTGTCTTTTGATTGAAGAGTTAAGACTACTTATTGAGTGTTATTGTTGAAAGATATTTACTGATTCCTGTCATTTTGTCCGGTGCTTGATTCTTGTTTAACTGCTCTCCCTATGATATGTATTCTTTCCTTTAGGCTTTTGAATTATGTTGACATTGTCATCCTTGTTTGAATTCACTTGAGTATTTTCTGCAATGCAAGTTTGGTGGTCATGAATTTTTTTAGCTTATCATGGAAAGCCTTTATTTCTCCATCAATTTGAAAGGATAATCTTGCAACATATACTAATCTGGGTTGGTGATTTAGTGGTGCACAGAGATTGGTCAGAGGCATCATTCTAGTGATTTTTTTTTTCTCCACTCATTGTACTCGTAGGTCAGAGTTGTATTCTTGTTTGCCAAATGTCAGTCTGTGTGTATCAGTGCTGTCTCGGGGCTAGCAGGAAAGACCCTCCACAGGTGCTGATCCAGAGTGTTTTTTCTGCCCCAAGTGATCACATGGTGTAGCTATTTAGCTTTTCACAAGGTCTCCATCCAGCCTGTGAACTCAGTGGAGTTTGGGAATTGACAGGAGAGTGCCCCTACTGACACAGTTGTGTCAAGGATCACCACAAAATACAGTGGCATTTAGGAGACAGTGGGGGAGAGAGCCCTCAATGGCATCACTCCAGTCTTTTCTTCACCCCTAAATCTCACAGGTCACTGCCACTGCAAGCCTATACATTTTTCACTGTATCACTGATCCCTCAGTACCTGCTCCCTAGTCCACTGCCACGATGGCCCCCTCTCTGTTCTTGAGGTTCACCAGTCTTACCCTAGCCACTGCCCTCTGAATAACTCTGTAGCTTATGCTCTGCATTATCCGTATTCCAGGGAGTCCCTCTTTGACAAATATCTGACTTTTTGGGCCCTGTCTCCCAACAGAAAAGCAAGACCCAGTGGACACTGGGCAGTGACTGCTGGCCTAGGTGCTAATTTACAGTCACTATACTTGGTCTTTTTCCTCAGAGAGAGTCAAGTGTTTGCCAGGATAACATGTTCACTAGACCTGGGCTGTAAATGCTGGGGAGGTATCATGTATATTTCCTTGCTCACTGAAAGAATGTGTGTCTTATTTATTTTAAACAGAATTTAATCTGGAATGAATTTTTCAGACTTCGTTACTATTTTTAGACTTCTTTAAGGCCTGATTCAGTTGTTTTACATTCTTTAAAAACCTTTTTCCTAAAGTAGGAATAGCTATTTCCATTAGTGTTATTCCTGCATACTAACAACAAATAACAGATGCAATTTTTGTAATGGATGAATCAGCCTTTCAAGAAACTCAGAAGACAAACCAAAATATTTATGAACAAGAGGCCTGGTTTTTGCTGTATGTTTGTTACTGATGTTATTTCAGTTTGTCTGGAGCACATGTGTTTTTCCTGTTTTATGTAGAGAATAGCATGCATGACATGAACCCTAAGAAGAATTCTAGAATTACCTTTTGCTCTGAGAAACCAGAGATGTTTCTCAGCTTGACTTCATAGTCATCATAGGTGAATGCAAGCAAATACAACTGTGCTTTTATTTTCACCAGACTTTGACTGCATTATGCATACCTTTCTTCTATCAGTCCTGTGACTAACTTATTAAAAAGTATTCATAATTGTTTTCCATGAATAAATGTTTTAGTCAGAATTCAGTTGACACTCTTTTGCTTTGCTTCCTCTATTTTAATTCACTTTTGGATCATTTATATTTACATTTGGGCAGGCAGGCCAATTACCCTTAATGCATTCTTTTTTTTTTTTAATTTTAAAGAGAATAAAACAAAAGAGGGCAGAACAAAGCAGATCAGAACAGAACAACATAAGCAACACAGTACTTTAAAATAAGACAACCGGACAGTAACAGTAGCTATCATAATGTCTCTTTCTCTGCTATAGTTGAGCATAGTTTCAAATAGAATAATATCAAACATAACAAAATAGTATAAAACCATTCAAAGAATGAAAGAATTACAGGGTATTCTGAACTGACTAACAGAGAATGATCAATGGCTACTGTATATCTCATTTTCAGTAAAAAAATGTGTTTATACCATCACATAATGCATTCTTGTTTGTATTTTAGAAGTTTAATCTTTGCCTAAAAGACATGTAAATATTTCCTGAAAACCTCGATGTATAATTATAATTAGTAACAATCTCATAGACTATTTCCTAGAAAGAATTCATTTATTACCACAAGTATAATTTACATCAAAGAGATGTACAAACTGACTGGAGTCTGGAGGAGTTCTTCAATCCCCATAACAAAGCTACTTTCCAAAGCTTATTTGTGTGCCCAATTGGAATGTTCTTCCTCCCAGTGTTTTATTAGGAAGAAATTTCAGATATACAAAAGAGTTGAAAATATTTTGTAATAAACATGTATATACCATCACCTTTTTGCCCTTAACATTTTACTAGATTATCTTTTTAATTTGTTTATCTATTACTTTATCCCCTTGTCATTTTTATACATTTTAAAGTAAACTGCAGATATTGCTATACATTATTGAAATGTTTTGAGAAGGCTGAAGTGGCAAGCTCTTCCTGTTCAGTTGCTACCCTGGGACTGCCATCTTCTGGATACCAGGCATAAGAAAGTATGGTATGGCAAATGGTATGGATTAGGTCATCTTTTTCCCTTAGCTTCTCTGCAGTTGCAATAGTAACTTCCTACTGGATTATTTTAGTAGTTCTTGCCCTAGAAAATCTCCTGGAAACAAGCTTATATCAAAATCATTTGTCTAGAAATGTCTGTGAACCCCACAGAAAATACTCATTAGTTCCATGCCCTACAATGCAGACCAACAGTCCTTTCTTATTACTGTGCCCTAAATTTATAGTTCAGTATATAGAAAATATGACTTTCTTTTATCATATTCTGACAAAAGGTCTAGGTTCTGAAGCACAGAAACTATTTCTGGGCTGTTCTTGGTATCTACAGTTGTTTTTCCATATGGTACTGAGCTAATTTTATCAGTGATCTTCTCTTAAAACTTTTATGAATTGGTAACATTTTTAGAAAAATTTCTAAATAACTTTTTGAAATGTCAAAGCTTTTTCAGTTGTATAAAATATGAGACATTTTATCATTAGAAGTTTTCTTAATAAATTTTTTCTATAAAACTGAAGCCTTTAAGTTGAATTAATACTTACTCCATAATAAATCACATTCATGAAAACCTTCTTAGAAGCAAAATGTAATCTTGGACCCAAAGAGATAAGTCTGTTTAGAAAGCAAATCAAATTTTCTATGGAAACCTCATTTCTGACTAACCTTTTGATTTCTAAAGGGAAGACAAAGAGAGGTAAGAGGTAAAATAGCTGGCTTGCTCAGTCAGTAAAGCCTAATAAGCAATTTCAAGTCATTAGTAGAATATCATGTCACATTCAGATATAATGGTCACATCCTATAGAGCCGATACAATGTAATAGAAAAGGCCTTGACTCTTGAATCAGAACCAAGTTTTGTTTCTAGTTATGTGACCTTACATCTTTCTAGACCTAAATAGACTCAATTATGAAAATGCTGCAAGAATTCCATGAAGAACTAGTAGTCTCTCCTCTGGTCAGAAGAGCATACAACCTGAAGCAGGCCTGGTTGAGGACTACTTTCTTTCCTTTTTACCTTTCCAAGTCACAGGGATATGACTCATGCCAGTTTGATCTTCCTGCTTCTTCCTGCCTTCCTGAGAGTTCAAGGACTGCTCAGCTCATCTGTCTGTTCCTCCATCAGAGACTCTTGAACACACAGGAAACCCCCTAAGTAGCTGACTCCCCACCTCCTAACTCTCACATGATCTCACAGAAAATGCTAAAAACTCCAAGAATCAATCCCTCCACTGAAATTACCATTAAATTGGCAAAAACCAACTGAACCTTTTCAGATCTCTGAAATATAAACAAAATTTAAAACAACAAAGGGAATGGTTAAGGAAGACAAGAGCTGCTAAATTTCAGCATTTAATGAAATCTTTGTCAGGCTACCAGCTGGCTACCAAGATAATAGAACAGACTTCATTGACCACATACAATAAGAAATAGTCCTTTTTCTTTTATTTTTTTTCCTTTTTATTTTAAAAGGCTTCAGATTGAAGGTCTTGGAAAGCCAGACTTTGTGGTTCACTCCATAGTTCCAGCTATTTTAAGAGACTTTTGGCAGGAGGGTCTCTTGTTGTTGTTTTTTTTTTTTTTTTTTTTTTTTTTTTTTTTTTTTTTTTGGTACCGGGGATCGAACTCATGACCTCGCACTTGCCAGGCAGGCGCTTAAGCCACTGAGCTAAATCCCCAGCCCGGCAGGAGGGTCTCTTATCTAGGAGTTTAGGGCAGACTAATGAACATAATGAAACCATATCCTATAACACAAAACTAGCAACTACCTTGGTAAACTCACTAAATAAAGGATCTATGGTAACAAAACAAGCAGCAGCAGGAAACCCTGGGAAGAGCAAAATCTGATTTCCAGAGTTACCATGTAATAATATTCAAAATGAATTTTCAACAGAAAGTATGAAGTAGTGAAATAGAAGTGTGTCCTGTTATCTGGAAAAAATAAATTGATAAATCATCCCTGAGAAAGCTGAGATGTTAGAGTGACCAGATAAAAACTAAATCAGCTGAATTAAATATGCACAAAGAGCTAAAGAAAGCCATAAAGAAAAAATAATAAAGGATACCAGGAGAATGATGTATTAAATATAATGTATTGGTAAAGAAACAGGAATTCAAAAAAAAAGATAGAAATTTGAAGCTGAAAAGTATAATAGCTAAAATGAAAAGTTTCACTTGGCATGATGGTGCATGCTTGTAATCCCAGCACTTGGGAGGCTGAGGCAGGAGGATCATCCTGAGTTTTAGCTCAGCCTAGACTATATAGAGAATTCAACTACATAGCAAGATCCCGTCGAAAGAAAGAAAGAAAGAAAGAAAGAAAGAAAGGAAGAAAGAAAAAAAGAAAGAAAGAAAGTTAGCTAGAGGAGTTCAACAACAGAGCTGAGCAGGTAGAAGCAATAATCAGTAAATTTAAAAATAGCAGTTAAAATTATTTAGTCTGAGCAGGACAAAGAAAAAAGAATATTTAAAAATCAACAGAATCTAAAAGACCTATGGGGAACATCATCAAATTTACCAGAACACATATAATGTATGTCTAGAAGAAAAGAAAATGAAAAGATGAAAAAGAATCTTCAAAAAGCCACTAAAGCTAATAAAACAAATTCAGCAAAGTTGCAGAATACAAAATCAGCCCACAAAATGTGACTAACTTGTGTTTCCATAAACCATCTATATTATTATTAATAAGTCTTATTAATAATGTTAAGATGTAAAAACTGTAAGTCTACAAAGCAAGCTACAAATTTAACATCATCCCTTTTAAAATTCCACTGACTTTTTTTGACCAAAATGGAAGCACCAGTTTATATAAAATTGCAGGCATCTGTGAACAGTCAAAATGATATGGAAAAAAACAAAGTTGGAAGACTCACAGTTCCCCAATTTCTAAAGCTACTATAAAGCTATAATGATCAAAATAGTACGATATTGACATAGGAATACATATATACATCAGTGTAATAGAATTCGAAGTCCAGAAGTAAATTCATACATCTATGGCCAGTTGCTTTTCAATAAGAGTGCCAGGTCCATTCAGTAGAAAAAGAATTTGTCCAGCAATTGCTAAATACCTACATGCAAAAGAATAATACTGGACCCCACCTTATAACGAAAATCCAAACTATAAATAGAGCAAAATAAAAGAGGTAATAGGGAGCTAGATCTTTTGCAAATGGAAGAGGACCAAGACATGGAGAGGGTAGGGAGGGTGGAACACAGTACAAGGGGATGAAGAAAAAAAAAGAACCAAGATGTATTATGTATATACACCAGCTCCCCATGAGAAATGTAATTATGTACTGCAAACATGTACTAATAAAAATTGGCAAAAGATTAACTCAAAATCAGTTAACCTAACCTAAATATAAGATTTAAAGCATAAGACCATTAGAAAAAAGCATCAGAGTAAATCTTCATACCTTCAAAATGGGCAGTGGATTCTGTTAACTATGGCACCGAAAAGCATGGCAACAATAAATAAATAAATTGAACTTCTTCAGAATTTAAACCTTTTATACATCAAAGCACACTATCAAGAAAATGAAGAGACAGTATATGGAATGAGTAAAAAAATGCATATTTTTAAAAACCTACAGTATACCAAAGACCCAAAAGATAGTAATATGATTTCCCTTTTTATTCCCCATTCTTACTCTTAGTTGATCCTTAGAATTGTGCTGTATATTATCCCTCCCCTCAAAAAGCTTGACATCTGGTTGGAAAAGCACCATTTAAAATGTTAAGAAAGTCTGGTGATGTAACTCAGTGACAGAGCACTTACCCTAGCATATGTGAGGCCCTGGGTTCAAATCTAGCACCACAGAAAGGTGGGGGGGACCCTGTAGTAAAAGGTTAATAGTGTAAATGAGCATGTATTTAAGCAATTATGTGATATAAAAATTAATTTGGGAAATGGGAATAAATATTGTAAAACTGAAAATCTGGATCATAGCATGTGGACAAGTTTTAGTAGAAGAAAAGGGACATTTCAGATAAGAAGGACAACTTGCACTTAGGCATAGGGACAGAAGAGAGTACTCTTGAGGTTTACACATCTACCTCACATGTCTCTCCAGCGTGAGCTGTGAAGAGTAGACACAATAGAGTTGATTTGTAGTACATGAAGCCTTCAGAATCTGTAAATCAACTTAGCTTATTTTTTGGGAGGGGGAAGTTGTGAGAGAGTCTCACTTTGTAGTGTGGACTGGCCTCAAACTTGTGACAATCCTCCTGCCTTAGCCTCTTGAGTGCTGGGATTACAGGTGTGCACTGCAAGGCCTGGTTTAAAAAGCACAAATTTGATATGGCAGAAAACAAGGCCATTTGGGGAAGAAAAGAAATGACATGATATAATCATAAAGAATTGATCTGATAGAATATGAAATATGGATTGACTAAGGCAAAAAGTTCCTCAAGATAAGCCTGTCTGGTGCATCTGCCAGCCACCATCAGGGACTTTCCTGCCAGTAGTCAACATGGGCCAGGAAACAAGCATCCTGACCCCACACACCCACCACCATCAGGGAAGCCTTAGTGTAGCCTGTAGCCACAAGGGTCCAGAGAAGCCTACCCTGCACCCCACTGCCTTCCCGGCAAACTAGGTTCAGAGAAACCCAGGTGCCTGGCCAATTCCCCTACACTGGACTAGTGGACAAAGCAGGAAACACCTGGGATCCCACAACTGGCTCATCTGGAAGAACCCAGGAAAACGTGAAGACAAAAAGGCAAAATGCAATCTCAGACCTCCAGCCCACACAGAAAGTCCAGGAAACATAGATATAGAAGAAATTGGAATTGACACACTTGAAATTTCTGAAATGATAGCAACTGAAGAAAAGAAACAACTTCATGAAGCTATAAAAGAGATCAGAAATAATATCTCAGATAAAAGAAATGACAGACATAATGAAAAATTGCTGAGCTTATCTACAAAAGACATAGACAAAAAAAGAGATAGGAAAATGATGAGAACCTTCAATGAACAATATAGGAAACAATTAGAAAGCATGAAACAGATTCAAACAGATATCTAGGAAATTAAAAACTCCACTGAAAGCTGGCAGAATCACTTGAAAGAAGCTGAAGATAGACTTTAAACCTTGAAGACAGGATTGCAGCAATTGATCATGAAAGGAATGATCTCTTAAAAATAACAAGGAACCAAAAAATAATTCAACAGCTGCGAGACAATGTAAAGAAAAATAATTTAAGAATGATAGGTGTCAGCAAAAAAGCAGGAGTCAACACAAATGACATAAAAAGACTACACAAATAATAGCAGAAAACTTCCCAAGCATGGGAAAAGGACGTGACTTCCAGTAAGTGAGACATATAAGACTCCAGTAAGCCATCACCAAATTAAATCTACACCAGACATACAATAATCAAGATCCCAGAAATTCAGCATAAGAACAGACTATTAAAGGCTGTTAGACTAAAGAAACAGATCACCTCTGAAGGAAAATCCATTAGAATCACCATAGACTTCTCAACACAAACCATCAAGTCAAGGAGGGCTTGGAGTGAAGTGTTTTAAGTTCTGAAAGAAAACAACTTCCAACCCAAATTGATGTACCCTGCAAAACTATCTTTCAAAATTAATGGTGAAGTAAGATACTTTCCTGATAAAGAACAAATGAAGGAATTCATGCCCACCAAACCAACCCTACAAAAAGTGCTGAAGGATATTCCAGAGAGAAAGATGACCATGTTTCCAGGAACAATAGCAGAAGAGGATTACCAAACAGGACAGGCAGTTGAATGAATAAGAAAAGTAGGGGACCAGTGGCAGGAGGATAACATGGTAAGAGATGAGCCAATGCATGTCAACTGTACCCATTAATGTGGTGGCCTCAACTCACCAGTAAAAAGAAACACAGGCAGAGTAGATCGTAAGACCAGATCTATCAATATGCTGTATACAAGAAACACATTTGACTTAAAATTCGTGGACTGAAGGTCAGAGAAAACAAGACAGTACTTCATGTGTCAGGGACTAAGAAAAAAAAAAAAGGTAGCTTGCCCATCAACTGTGAAATGAATAAGAAAGATATGATATTTTTGTACTATGGAAAACTACTCAGCTATAAAGAAGGATAATCTTGAGACTCTTGTTGGTGAATGGATGCAACTTGAGATCATGCTCATGGGTGAAATAGTTTGCACTCAGAAGGATGAACATCATTTTGTCTCCCTAGTATAAAAAAATTGAAGGAGTTAGTGGGATCCAAAATGTACAATAGATACTGTGAAAGTGAAAGGGGAGGAAGTGGCTGAAAAGGGAAGGAATTACTGGGATGGGAGAAAGGAGAAAACAAAGAAGGGAAAAGTGTATATATATATATATATATATATATATATATATATATATGTATATATGTAACTACTAATCTCTGTTAACCCAACAAAAAGAGTGGTTCATACTTTGTTTGGTCATTGTTTCATACATATGTCTGATAATCTGAACAACTACTTTGAAAATAACAATACATAACATACTAACCATTGTTAATCCCCTAATATGCTGTTTTGAAATTCTGTATGATCATTTTTATTCTTTTTTTCATTTTTCATTTTAAAATAAAAAAGCAGGACAAAAGGAAAGGAAGAGTGAGGGAGGTTTGGGAGTATCTGCAGTTTTAAAGGGGAGGATATTGAGTAGGCCTGTGAAGAGCTGACATTCAATCAAGTATTTGACAAAGGGAAACTCATTTGGACATGTAAGGGAAGATCATTCCAGGTAAAGGGATCATATGAAAACCTTATAAGTGTGTCAGGCAACTGAGCTAAGTATTGCAGGAACACTGGGGAACAAGACATACTACTCCCCAGGGAGCAAACAAGCTAGAAACTAGATTCATACATGTAAGTAAATGCGGGGGTGGGGGGAGCCTCTCTGAAAAAGTAGCATTTTTATGCTGAAATCTAAGAACAAAAAGAAGCCTTCCAGGTGAACACTCAATGAAAGGACATCATAAGCAAACAAAGCAGCAAGTAGGACAAAATAGTTCAAGAAATGGAGAGACCAGAGTAATTATCAGCTATCTTGTCCAGGACATTAAGACCTCCATCCTATACATCTCCTCATTTCAGTGGCCCATATAAAAAACATAAAAGAAACAAATGTAATTTCTAATAGCTTCAGCTGATGTTGTGCAGAGTTCAGAGTGAAGGGCTTTGACGATACAGTGATGGTGAACCTTTTAGAGCTTTCAGTGATACAAACAGGCTGCTGCAGGCCATGTGCCACAGGTTTGCCAACACTGGTATAGAATTTGTCATCACAGAAGAATTGGTGGAGTACTTTGATTTTTCTGTTGAGATTAACTCGGTAGACTTTTTTGCCTCAGTTGAAATTTTTTAAAAATTAAATAATTATACTCAAATATACCCAAGATTTTAATTTTTTCTTTCCAGAAAAATTTTGTTTCTAATTCATATTTGAAGGGAGGGCGTCTTTCTAAAATAGAAACAAAGTGGGAAAGCTACTTCTATCCAATAGTAAATCTCTTCTTGATTGAGATTTTGGTTCTCCTTAGACCCATAATCCCTCAGACTTGAAATTAGGGATTTTTAAAAAAAATCTTTTTTCCCTATGCCAGTACACTCAATTTTTTGACGTCGTATACATCCTTCCAGTTTTCACATTTTCATCAGTGTCTCTAGGTTTGTGTCTTCATTACATTTCAAGATTTTCGCAGTGAATAGTTTTCAAGATATCTCCAGTCTTCCTTCTCCAGTGAACCTATAATAGTGTTATATCCACTTAAATGACTCACCACAACCCATATACCTACATACACACACACACACTCTCTCCCTCTCTCTCTCTCTCTCTCTCTAGCCAGGCATTCAGACTGTCGAGGAAGAAATAGGCAGTTTTATATATTTGTACTTTTTTTCAGTGCTAGGATTTGAATTTACAGCTTTATACATGCCACACAAGCACTCTGCCACTGAGCTGTATTCGCAGATTATATTTTTTTTGTTTTTGTTGTTGGTTTGGTTTGGTTTTGGCTTTTTGAGACAGGGTCTCAGTATGTAGTTTAGGCTGGCCTTAGGCTCAGTAATCCTTAGGCTCCCAAGTCCTGGAATTATAGGCGTGCACCACCTTGCCCAGCTCCCAGTTTTATTTTTTATAATTGTTAATTATTCTATAATTCAGGTGGAATATCCCTTATCCAGAATACTTGCTACCAGAAGTGTTTCAAATTCTGGAATAGTTTAAATTTCAGATTTTTGGATTAGGAATGTTCAACCTGTTGTTGAAATAGTTAAAAGTTTAAACTACATATGTATTTTTTTCATTTCTAAAAATCCGGGTACAAACCTGTAACCCCAGGACCCTGTGAGCCTGAGGCAAGAGTATCACAAATTTGAGCCCACCCTGAACAACTTAGATAGCCAGACACTGTCTCAAAATTTTAAGACGGGATGGAGGGATATTTAGCTCAGTGCAGACCCCGTAGGTTCAATCCCCAGTATTGCAAAAAAAAGAAAAAGTATATAAAATAATTGTGGGAGAAGACTACCTGAAATATATGTGTGTGTGCTTTGTTTGTTTCAGTTAACTGATAGTTTGATAAGTTTAGATATGGTGGTATAGTCACTCTGTGACAGAAGAGTCAATAATCTGGTGAAGTGTCTGTTTTTTCTTTTGTCTATGAATAACAAAACAGTTACTTTTCTAGTTTTTTTTAAATAGCTAAATATATTGAAAAAAGTTTCAAATTTTAATTAAATATACCTTTAATATTTTTTCATCTCTTTACTTTTTTGCATATTATCTTTCATTTGCATATACTTTAAGTTGTAATCATGTATTCTATTTTGTAGTCTACTGTTTTTCTTTATACTATACCCTATTTATATTTTACATTTTTGTGATACTGCAAAAATACCTAGTAATTTATATTTGAATGTCTATAAAGTAATTGCTAGTCATAGCATAGACCTCACTAATACCATGTGTGCTGCAACAAACAACATGCGTGTGTGTGTGTGATTAGTCATTTCTTTAAATTCCTAGAAATAAACAGTATATTAAGGTCAGAGTGGCATGTAGTAAATATTTTTATTAAAATGATTTACACCAAAAAAGCCTATTTTCTGTAAAGATGTAATTTGCTTTAGTTTGTATTTCTTTAGTGATTTTAAAACATTTCTTAGTATTTGCTTCTTTCTTTCTTTCTTTCTTTCTTTCTTTCTTTCTTTCTTTCTTTCTTTCTTTTTTGGAAACAAGATCTTTCTTTGTAGTGTAGGCTGGCCTTGAACTCACTATGCAGCCCAGGTTAGCCTGGAACTTGTGACAGTCTTCCTGCCTCAGCTTTCTGAGTGCTGAAACGATAGACATATGCTACCATGCCCAGCTAGTGTTCGCTGTCTATATTGTTTTGTGAATTATCCAGGGATTTTAATAAAACATTAAAACAATTAATATTTTCAATTATGTGATTTGCATCTCCTAAAAAGAAGTGTGTCTGGTTTATAAAAATACAATATTTATTTTAAGAAAGCTTCTTAATGAAACTTTTAATTTCTGATTAACCACCAGGAGTAATTAAATTGAAAAAAATTATGATAAACTTTCAGACTAGTTCTGCAAATTATTTTTAAAGTGATATTCAAATTCTAAAACAATGATGGGAGACTTACAATCACATAATATATACTTAAATCAGTGTGCCACTGAGACAAAAAGACGGATGGAACAGACTAGGTAACTGAAACAGATAAAATAAGATAAAATAAACATTTCAAATTAGTGATAATTCAAACTGTCAGTGGGACAGTTTGTTAACCATTTGGGCAGAAAAATTAACTTAGGTCCCTGTGGTATACCAGGTCCCAAAATAAAAGCATTAGAAAAAGTATTAATATCTTTATATTCTCAAGTAGTAAAGGACCTTTTAGAGAACAATATTGAAGACTGAGATCATTAAGAAAAGGACTGACAAGTTTGGCTATTTAAACTTTTAACTTTTATAAGTTCAGAAAATAAAAGATGAAAGAAAACTTAAAAGCAAAGAATAGAGTATTTACAAAAAATAAATAAATATGGCAAGCAAACAGTTTCCTAAATGTTCTTACAAATCAACAAGGCAAAAAACACGCCTCCCAATAAGAATATGAACAAAATCCATCAACATGCAATTTTAGCTTTAATAATCAAGAAAGTACCAATTAAAAACAAGGAGATACTATTTCTCATAGGCTAACAATATAATTAAGAATAGTATTACTAGGCTAGAGATAGAGCTCAGAATATACAAGGAAAGCTTGTCAAATGTATGCAAGGCCTTGAGTTCAATTCCAAGTATTTTCAAAACAATAAATAATAATAGTAATACCACCCAGTGTGGCAGTGAGAATATAAAGATTATGGTCTCACATAACCAGTATAACCCTTCTTAAGGACAGTTTGGCAAGGTATGTCAAAAGCACAGCCCATTAATTGAGAAATTTCACTTCCAGCATTAATTGTTTCAAGAAAATAATAAGGCAAGTTTGTCAAGGTGAATATACAAAATGTTTATTGTACTCCTGCTTATAATGCTGCTTCTAATGAGAGAAACTAGGATTCAGACTGCTGAAAGACTTTAGGCAAATAGTTTAATCTCTCCATGCCTCAGTTTCTTCATCTATAAAATAGAAATAGTAATAGCCATTAAATAGGACTATTGTGCAGTATAGCATGCTTGCAAACAGTTCCTGGTACATAGTAAGGGCTATTTCATTGTAGACTATGATTATAACAGTAAAAAAAAAAAATAATCTAAATATTCAAGTGTAAGATACTGCTTAAATACTAAATGATGATTTAGTCATACAGTGGAATGTTCCACAATTATTACAAGAAACTCATGATCCTAAAGCAAGGTAAATTCAAGGCTAGCCTGGGCGATTTAGCAGGACCTTACCTCAAAATAAAATTTAAGCAAAGACAAGTAGAGTACTTGCCTAGCATGCTTGAAGCCCTGGGTTCAACCTTACGTACCACAAATAACAATAATGAAGATGTAGATTTATATATTTTATGAAGAAAGGTGTTCACTTTATCCTTCTTAGTGAAAAGACAGATGAGAAAACCGTATGTGTGAGTCCATGTTTTTGGTTTTAAAATAAGCATATATGGTAGGAACAAAACTTGAAAAAAATGTATCAGTAGTGTCTCATTAGCTAATTGGAGAACTGTTTCTATTTTGTCTACTATTTCTAAGATTTCTATAGTGAATAAATATACATACATATATATATATATCATGCATAAAAATAAAACAAAATAAAACAATCTGGCAGTTTATCAAAAAATTAAACACAGAATTTCATATGAACCAGAAATTCCACTCCTGTGGTAAGTATATAACCAAGAGAATTGAAAACTTGTGTATTCAGAACTTTGTACATGAATATTCATAGCACCATTACTTATAATAGCCAAAGAATGGGAACAATTCTAATGTCCATTAGCTAATAAATGGATAAACAAATGTAGTATATCCGTACAATGGAATATTATTCAACAATGAAAAGAATGAAGCACTGGTACATGCTTATGATGTGGATGAACATCAGAAACATGCATAGTGCAAGCCACCAGCCTGCCACCCTGGTAAGTGGCTGTGGTCTGGCAAGCCGCGGCCACCCCAGGACAAGAACCAGCAGCGTCTCCTGAGATCTGCGCCATGCTGGAACTTAGGTTGCTGTGAAACCAAGCCACCAGCTTGCTGTGAGCCTACCAGCGAGCAGGCTGAGAATCAAACATCCCATCCCATCCCCACCTCACCCCCGTTAGCAAGTGGGAGCCAGAGATCTGAGCATCTCTTGGGAGGTTGACCATATGAAATATAGCAAATAAGGGGGATTTCCTTCTACCGTCTCTTTGAAGGCAAATATTTTTATCACTGCTTTACTTTGTCCTCATTAATGGTATTACTCTATTCAATATTCTGTTTTGATAAGTTTTATAATATTCTGTATTTCCTTTGATTTTGCTATACCTGATTGAAAGAACAACTATTTTGAAGATAACGAGATATACTGTGGTACCTATTACTGTTATCCTGGTAACCTGCTGTGAAGTTCTGTACCAATTTCCCTACACTGTCTGAATTGGCTTTGTTCTGTCTTGTTCTGTTGTATTTTACTACCTTCAAAAAAAAAAAAAAAAACATGAATACTGAAAAGAACCAGAAAAAGGTATATAAACTTCAGTTCCATTTACATGAAATGTCCAAAAAGACACATCTGAAGATACAGTAAATTTCTGGTTGCTAAAGGACGGGTAGAGGGAGGAGTGGAAAGTGACAGCTTATAGATACAGGATTGGGGGGGGAGACAAACATATACAGAGATGAGATCATAGTAATAATAGTTGCACAACTTTTTGAATATATACTAAAAACTACTGAATTTGTACTTTAAAGAGGTGAATTTTATGGTGTGAGAATTTTATCTTAATAAAATAATGTTTAAAGTAAAACTTTGTTATAGCGCACTGAATTGTTTTAGCAAATTAAAGTCTTAATTTTTTGCTGAATTTTGTAAATATATTTATGAGTTCTGTTGTTTTTTTCAAGTCTAGAAATTAAAGCCAGTGCTTTACACATACTAGGAATATACTTTGCCACTGAGCTCTACTCCCAACCCAGTTACAGATTTTGAAAGAATAAATTTTATTAAAGAGATATGATTCAAGAAATTATAAATGATCACATATATGGCTGTATCTCTACAGCCTGTGTCCTATTTAATGAAAAAAATTGAGCATTTTAAAACTGATTATAGAAAAGTGTTGACTTCAGTTGTCAGAAGTTGGCTTTATATTTTTAGTTATTTGCAGTATTTTTAAAATTTTCATCCATCTTTTAAAAAACAGTTATTCTAATGGCTTTCAGACTGTTTTGTTTGGTTTTGGTTTTGGTACTGGGAATTGAGCTCAGGTCCTTGTGCTTGCCAGGCAGGCACTAATGCCACTGCTATATCCCTGGCCCTAGATGGTTTTAAAGGAAAGTGTATACATATATGTATGCATATGCTTGAAGTACATAATGATTACATTGTTTGTGGGGAATCAATAATAACACATCTCAATTCTTTTTTTTCCTTTGCCTCCACCTATTTATTAAAATTTTTTTGCTTTTGTTTTGTTTTTGCCAGCATCAGGTGCTATTCTTTAATTTTTAATTTTGATCTTTGTAAATCATTACTGTCTGTTAAGTGTTTACATTCTGCCATCTGAAGTATCAAATGAATCTAGCACACCTATATTTTTTTATTAATGTAAAACCAACATTCAGGGCTTTATTATTTTCTGAATAAGCCCAAAATACCATCATACTGTACCCCTAGTAGACTGCTAAGCCACAGTGCTTTTTTTGTTTCTCTCAGTATTGACAGTTTAACATAAGTTCTTTGTTCTTTTATTGTTCTTTCAGTTCGCTTTGCACCTTACAGGCCTCCAGATATCTCCCTGAAGCCCCTGCTTTTTGAAGTGCCCAGCATCACTACAGAATCAGTGTTTGTTGGTCGGGATTGGGTTTTCCATGAAATAGATGCTCAACTTCAAAGTTCAGATGCCAGCGTGAACCAAGGAGTGGTGATTGTGGGAAATATTGGGTTCGGAAAAACTGCCATCATCTCGAGACTGGTGGCCCTTAGCTGCCATGGTACACGGATGAGACAGATCGCCTCAGACAGTCCACATGCCTCCCCGAAACGTATGTATTCTTTTTTAAGAAACTTCCTGGTTTCCTTGGCCCTGAAATTTTTTCTGGCATATTTATATTTAGTTACATATCCTTTTATTTTTTGATTTGTAAAACTTGACTTGCATGTGAGGACCATTAATTCGGAGTCCCAAAAAAGAGTGTAATATTCTATGGACATCTAACCCACATATTCAACAGTTACCTAAGTAGGACTGGAAAAAACAAACTTTCTCATGGCATAAATTTGTGACTCTTCCCTGTATCTGTATGGTTGGTCTGTCCTTTGAATAATGGCTACAGAATTTGCCTATCACTCTCAGATTTTATTTAGTGTGCACCCACTTCTTCTTGTTACATGTAAGCACAATCTGTTTGCAACCTTTGTTTCTTTGTTGCTGATGTCAGTGTTATGGTGCTTGGACGTGAACTTTATTATGTTCTTGGAGGGTTTCTCCTGCTTCCTTATGGAAGCAGGAGATGTTACGTTCTCTTATCATATATATCAGACGTCCTTCATCATATGCTTAATGATCACCACTAGGATGTTGTTTATTTTTAAAACACTCATACGATACTTACTATGTGTCAGACAATCTGTAAGTGATTACAAATACTAATTCACCCACTACTATCATCAATTCAGTGAAGTAGTCCTTGTTGTCTTTATTTAACAGCTAAGACTCCAATGCTCAGAAAGTTTAAGACTACCAGATTTTAAAGGCAATAAATTGGGCCGGGTACTTAGTTCAGGAGTGTAGGTGCCTGCCTGGCAAGTACAAGGTCATGAGTTTGATCCCTGGGAAAAAAAAAAATTAAAAGCAATAAATTGAAACACTGAGCATTCTGGTTTCAGAAGCCATTCTCTTATCCACTTTTTTATTCCGCCTCTCCTTACTAGTGAAACTTACTCAAGTAAAGAAAATATCCCAGGCATGGTGGCACGTGCCTGTAATCCCAGCACTCAAAGAGGCTGAGGCAAGAGGAGGATTGCCATGAGTTTGAGGCCAACCTGGGTTACATAGCAAGTTCAACACCAGCCTGAACTGCATGTCAAACCCTGTCTCAAAACTTAAAGAAGGAAATGTGTATAAAAATGTTTATTAAAAAATGTTCTTTGTGGGCCAAGGATATAACTCAGTAGTTTAGTGCCTGCCTGGCAAGATGGAGGTCCTGAGTTCAATTCCTGGTGCTCCTCCCCTCAAAGAATATTCTTTTTATACACACCATACATGGATACACATAGTGCCAAGTCTCCCTGATTTTTGTTAGTTATAAGCGAACAAAAAAGAAAGCAATTGCTGTACTAGCTTTCTAGTATAGTGTACTGTAGTATAGTGTAGCATACCATACTGTAGTGTGATATAGCATGACATAGCATAATACTACTATACTAGCGACAAATCAATAATTTGGCCTATCACACACATTCAGATAACAACCACTAGAAATGGTTTGTGTGAGATTGTGAAAGTTACCATGTCTAAAACCTTAAAAGTTCACTGAATATGTTCCAGTTATCTTCTTTCCTTTTGAAATTAATATCAAGTAGGCATACTGGCTCTGGTAAAATTACAGATAGCTAATATTTAGAAAAAGAACTAGCTTCTAAGAAGAAATCCAATTGAATCAAAATACCCTGTTTACCACAGCATGGTAAGAAAAATACAGAAAAATTCTTAATAGTCTAGGAAAATATCGTGCCTAGATTTTAAGTGACTCTCTTCTAGGGCAGATTGATGTAGTACTCTGGAACCCTGAACCCAGGCTTTGTGCCTGGCACTCACATTGACTGTACACTGTCTTGTGACCTTGAGAACTGTACTTTATTCTTTAGGTCTCAGTTTTCTTTAGAAGTATGCCTAGTTGATATTTAAGACTTGCTTTTAGCTAAGTGTGACACACCTGTATTCCCTGCATTCCTAGAGGCAAAGGCAAGGAGGATTATAATTTCAAGCCCAAGTTAGACAATTTAATGACCTAGCAAGACTCACATTAAAAAATAAAGAGGGAAGCATAATATGGGGATGTAGCTCAGTGTAAAGGTCCTAAGTTCAATCCTTAGTATAGTAGTTATAGTAATAATTGTAATAATATTATAGCTTCTGTGCCAATTTTTTTATTCCAAGAATATCTCTTCATGGTCAAAAAGACACCTATTTCAGTGTTTTCCTTGAGTGCTTAAATACCTATCACACTAAACTGTGCCTAGTTTAAGAGGTGAGCTGTTTGAGTGTGTCCAGAAGAAAACCAGGTAGCTAATGGTCTCTCTGACTCCTTTGTATTTCACTGTTGCAGATAGCACAGTGATAGAATTATGCATGGTGAGATAAATCCCAGCCAGGGGCAAAACTACTTTCTCAGAAAGCACAGGTACCTGTGTAACCCCCACAAGCCTGAGCAAACAAGAGTTAATAGAAAAATAGTCCATGTGCTCCCCAAATAAATTCTTTGTTTTTGGTTTTTTGAGATAAGTTCTTGCCATATAGTTAAGGCTGGCCTCAAATTTTCAGGTCCTCCTGTCTCAGCCTCCCAAACACTGGAGTTAGAGGCATACACTACCACATCCAGCTCCAGAGAGATTCTTTTAAAGTAGTTCATGAAATTATACTCTAATACCTATTGCCTTTTATGTCCCAAGAATATCAAAGCATTGGGGTACTATATTGTTAAGACTATAGATTCAACCTAATAGTTAATTCCTCAGACTACTTACTATTCATTGATTTGATTTGATTTGACTTGATTTGTGGTACAGGAATCGAACTCACAACCTTAAGCTTGCCTGGTAGGTGCTTATACTGCTGAGCTAAATCCCTGGCCCTTCAAAACTTTAAAAGAAGTGAAGAGAGAATCTGTTGCATTAGATCTATCAGAACTACACAAACCAGAGTTGCCTTCTACAAAATGATTTTTGTGGTAATCTGTTGTTTAAACTATATTCTACCACTGTCATTTTAACAGAAGCAACAGTCCTTACAGAGTCACAAGTGCGTTATTTTTCAACTTATATCTGTTACTGAGTTAGCACTAAAAATGTTAGTTGCAGCAGCAGAAATTTTTTCATGAATGAGTAAAAATGATGTCAGAAGGTTGGCTTAATTTTTTAGAGATTGACTTGTATTAAACTTGGATAGCTTGGCAAACCAGGTGGGGCCCAGGAAAAAAAAGGCCAGATTGCCTTCCCCCTGAGCTGCGTCTGCAGGGCCCAGGAAAAGAGAAGCCAGTCCGCTGTTCCCATGAGTCAGCAGAGGCCATGCTGGGTCTGGGAAGAGCACAGCAAGAAGCTAGTTTGATCTTCCCATAAACCTTGTAAATCAGGCAGGGTACAGGAAGAGAGAAGCCAGATTGCCTTTCCCGCAAGTAGCCAGAACAGGCTGAAAATCAATCCCCCCCCCCCCAGCTAAACAATCAGCTGGTTTGGAGGACAGGCTCAGTTGACAGCAACTGAGGTACAAAAACAACTAAATGCTTCTGTTGTTTGATTGACTGTTCAGGACTAAGACTGGTAGTCTAATCATCTATTAAGAGGATGACAGTATGCAATATAGCAAATATGTAGGATTTTGTCTTGTTTTTGAAATACAGTATTCTTCTCACTGTTTTGTTTTATTCTGATTTGTTTTATTCAATTCTCTGTTTTGATTGGTTTTATTCTGTTTTGTTTTGTTTGATTTTACTGAGGAAATAGACAACTATTTTGAAGATAACAGGATATATTATGGTAGCCATTGTTGATGACCCGTTGTCTGTTTTGAAGTTAGATACCACTCTCACTGTTTTGTTTTGATTGCTTTTATATAATCGCTTCTCAGCCTTTTGGCTAAGATCAAGTGTAGTATGTGTTCATATCAATTTGATTGGCTTTATTCTGTTTTGTATTGTTGGGTTTCATTCTCCTTAAAATAAAATTTTAAAAACCTTGGATAGCTTTCCTAATTCTTTGTCATTCTTACTAATAATATAATTGTAGTAATAATGAAAATAAACAGAAAGTTATAGAGCTTTTGATTTATCTGCCTGTGCATCATCTGTTATTATTCTGCCCCCTATATACTGAACAACGCTGCTGCAGATGATGTGACAGCCTGCAGTACTTCATTGCCTGCAGTACTTCATTGCCTGCCCCTCCTTCATTCATAGACAGCTCCCCTAGCCTGCCCCTCCTTGTCATTTCCCTGGGTAGTTGCAGAAAAGCTGTCAGAGAAGGCACTAGCCTGTTATCATGCTTCCTACCTACTTTCCCAAATCTGAGTCCTCCATCATTCCCTGCTCCATCGCCTACCAAATCCCAAACCACACATGCATGCACACATACATGCACACACAGAACAAAAACATTTCGTGAAAATAGATTCATTGTATAATTTAGACATTATTACAGTAACTATAGGAACACTCAGAAGTAGTTGTTAGGGAAGTTTGTCTAATACAAAACTATATTTTCCTATTACTAAAATGACCCAGTATAATTATTTGGATCTGACATTTGTTGACAGCTGCCAAGCCCTGAAGCAGCTGCTAAGTAACTCTTACTTTCCCTGCTCTGCACATTGACTGCCACTTACCTATTAACTGTTATTTCTCCTGTTCGCTAAATACCAAATAGAAAGTGAGACACTTGTACAAAAAAAGAGGGTATCTCTAAAAGGAAATAACTGAAAGAGTATTTGGAAAGTAATTACTCACAAAAATCAAATTCCAGACAAAAGGAAATAGGAGTCATGGGAGAGAAATGAGCAGCAGAAGTAATACAGTGACAGACAAATTACTAAACTTAACTTCAACTTAAGATGTTATCCATTTTTTCAGACTTGTTTTCTTGCTCTCTCCTGTACCCATCACCCTGTAGTTACTCAGAACTCTATCCAATTGTGTGATAGACATGTAAATTCACACTTAGTGGCGGGGAGTTAAATGAAGGCTGCCTTCCTCTATTCCTTTTTTTCAGTAACTAGTTGTCATCAAATAATGTCAAATATTTATTTTAGTGCCCGTTTTTAAGTACAATCTTATTCCTAAATGTCATCTATAATTTTAGCAGTAGATAAGAAAACATTTTCTAAACACCCCAGAAACAAATGGAATTTTTAAAATATTATGGAACTAGCCAGACATGGTGGTATATATTGAAAATTTCAGCTATTCAGGAGGCTGAGGCAAAAGGATCACAGATTCAAGGCCAGCCTGGGAAACACAGAAAGACCCTCATCTTCAAAAATTAAATTTAAAAAAGTCTTATGGAGCCATAATATACAACTCATATAACTTGTCCATTTAAAGTATTCAGTTCAGGCCACGCATGGTGGCACACACCAGTAATCTCAGCAATCAGAGGCTGAGGCAAGAGTTGCCATGAGTTACTGTGCAGCCTGGCCTGCACAGTAAGTTCAAGGCCAGCGTAAGCTACAAAAAATAAATCAATAAAAAGGTTCAATTCAGTGTTTTTAATATATTCACAAGGCTGTTTAGGAATTTTCATCTAATTTTAAAACATTTATCCCACTAAAAGAAACCCATGCTTCTTATTAGGTACATACCTATTTTTGTCATCTACTACCTCAAGCCGTAGGAAACCTGTAATCAACTTTTTGTCTCTATGGAATTCCCTATTCGGGGCATTTCATATAATCAGAATCAGGTACTATGCGTCATTGTCCTCCTTCCCTTCCCCAGCGCCGGAGCTTGAACCCAGGGCCTTCACATTGAGCTACGTCATCAGTCCCCAACCTCTTTTGAGACACCATCTAGCTGTGTCACTAAGTTGTCCATGTTTCAATCCCCGTCTCAGACGCCCAGAGTACAGGGACTACAAGCATGTGCTGCCACACCCAGTTACGTGATGTTTTTCTTTGTTTAGCTTACACTTTTCAGGGATCATCTTTGGTAGAGCCTGTGTCAGTATGTCATTTCTTATTTACTACTGTGACAAACAGTAGTTGATTGTATAGATATATCACAGTTTCTGTATTCACTGGATACTGGACATTTATCTCTTGTTTTGGCTATTTTGAGTCATGCTTCTCTGAACATTTGTATATAAATTTTTCTGGAGACTTGTGTTTTTGTTTCTCTTGAGTGTATATCTGTGAGTGGAATAAATTTAACTAACCTTCCTTTAGAGTTTTACAGTTATCTGATACAGATATCTCATCTTTTTAATCCAGATGTAGATGCCAACAGAGAGCTGCCACTCACACAGCCACCTTCAGCTCACTCATCCATCACCAGTGGAAGCTGCCCAGGAACCCCAGAAATGCGCAGGCGGCAGGAGGAGGCCATGCGAAGACTAGCCTCACAGGTACAGTACAGTTCCCAAGCTGGGGACATGCTAGTCCATTTTAGCATCGAGGCAAATGTGGAAAGATCTGTGGCAAAGTGAACAGAAGTATGTAAAGATATACCATGAGCACATGGAGAAGAGTGTCTGGTGGTTTTGGTTTTAGTTTAAACTGTACTATAATGGGATCAGAACTTTGGAGTTGGCAGGACTCTTAGAAATAAAGTCCTGATGAATAGACAAGGAAGTTGAGACTCAATTTATATAGTTTACCCAAGATCATAGTGTAAGTAATAAATACTTTTACATTTCTATTCCTAGCTCAAAACTCTTTCAGTTATATTATACTATCCATAATATTTTTGTGTTGAAAAATCCCTTTTTTTCTCAAACTAACATGCACATAAAAAATCAAGTAACACTCAAAACCAGCAATTCACTTCATTTACCCAGCCCATTTTCATATGCTACTATAATTTTTCTTATTCATTTACATATTATCTCTTGTTTCTTATTATAAGTATACTCCTTCATCTTCTTCCTACCATCTTCACAATATAGTTGTATCATATTTGTTTGAATCTCTATTATAGCATTTTTAGTATTAATACTGTGCAATCATGGTTCACTCTTGAGCCAAAAATAACATTTCCTTGTTGAACAATTATCTTTTTTGTGGCATTTATATAAAAATACCTCATTTTTAAATGTGTTTATCTCTCTTCAAACGTTGGCTAAGTTATTCCATAACTCTTAATATAACTTTACGAAATGCCACTTTCAATTCTTAACAATTATGTTTTCTTTTCCCTAGACAAAATTCATCCTAGAGCCCTCAAAAAGGGCTTGATCTGGACCCAGGACACTCCTGAGGGATAACACTTACTTTTTACCCTAAAATTCCTGTCATTTTTCTTCTGAATGTGATCCCATGTCATCTTTCTTGATTTTATTCCTTATTTTGCTGAAGCATATCCTCCAGTATCTTCTGAAAAAAAGTATAGGATGTAAAGTTTTTTGATACTTAACATTTCAAGATTCTTGAAATCCTATTCTATGCTTTAGTCTTTATTCTATGCTCAATGCTTTATGCTTTAATCTTTATTCTATGCTTATACTTTATTTGACTGACAGTATCATTCCCGGTTCAAAATCATTTGCTTCAGAATAGTTCTTTTTTCAGCATTACTCTTTTGTCTTATGCTTCTAATATCTCTATTAAATATCTGGTACATTTCTGATTCTCCACATGTCTACAAAATATTTTGAAGCAGAATTTTCCTCTCGAACTTTTAGGACTTCCTTTTTATCACACTGTTTTTGGATATTTTTTTCCATTTACTATATTGGTATATAAAAGACCTTGGAGATACTGTTTAATCTTAGGAAAATGCTTTTGTATTATTTCTTGATAATTTTCTCTGTTCTCTCCTTGTATAACTCCTAGTAATAAAAATTACACTACAAAAATATGTTAATTTTCTTTCCTCTTCTGTTTTCTATACTCTAGTTTCTAGAGTTTTTAATTCACCCTTTATAGATTTCTTTAACATTACTTTATAATTCCTTTATTAAAAATTTTTGAGCATTACTTTCCAACCCTTCTATAAGAATTTTGTCTGTCATAATTTTAATTTTCAGTAGCTTTTTTTTTCTGCAATTGTCCTCTTGTTTAGCATCCTGTTCTTATTTTATGCATGCAATACATTCTCTTTTCCTTAATGAGTAGGCACTGAAAAACCAATTAGAAGTTTGTGTTAAGAGCATAAAGATGATCCTTCTTTTATTGGAAATACCCCAAGTTAGTATCCATTAGCGCTTTTCTTTTCCTGTTTATATTCTCTAGCAAATAATCCTCCAGTCTTTTGCTTAGAGAGTGTATATGCTGAGTGCCAGCATTCTGGAGCTGAGCAGAGAGAGATAGGGTTTAACCATTCAGTATACAGACTTTTACGGAGGCTCCTTGTCCCTTGTTTTCAATTCTATACCTGATCCCTGACTTGCTCTGTGTTTGGTGTCCCTAAGCCCAGATTCTCTTTAGTTTACTTTCTCTAGTAAATAAAATGTTCTGTCCTATAAGTTTTGGGAAGATGATCACCAAGCCAGACAGTATAAGGATGAAGATGTAGGAATCTAACTTCTTATATAAATATACAGAAATTCTGTTTTCAGCTCCTTATATGTGCTACTTTTCTGAAATTTTACAGATGCTCTGTAGTATTGTAAGGACCCGTTTTCTTCCTAGAAGGCCAGTCTAGCTAAGACTGTAGCTGCTGTTTCCCCAAACTACATTATTATCCATACTGATTAGTAACACGTTAGTCATTAAGTGAACTTCTGAAAATAGTCTGAGATTTCCCTCATATTCATTGCTAACTCATTCTAACTTTAAAAGACATTTCTGAGCTGAACGTGGTGGTGTGTATGTGTAATCCCGACACTCAGGAGGAAGGAGGATCACTTGAATTGGAGGCCAGCCTGGGTGGGCTCCATAGTGAGTTCAGGATGAGCCTAAACTATGTAACGAGACCCTGTTGTGAAGAAGAAAAAAAAAAAAAAAGCCACTGAGAAAAAGAAAAGATGTTTCTGCTTTTAAAAAAATATTTCCCATGGAAATGGTCTTCACCCTCTTACTTTAAAACAGAATAAGTATCATAGAAAACTATGAATGCTGTAATGCTTCCACCATCACAGTTATTCAGTTATTCCCTTAAAATATGTTTTGGGGACACCAGTAACTCAGAACTGAAGACAAATGAGTGAACAAACCAGACATAAGCTCTGTGTTAGGTAGTCCATATTTTCATAGTGGATATAGAACAATAAAAATATAAGATTTGCATAGTGATAAGTGCCAAGAAGATCAAAGAGGATGAAGCTTCTCTACCTTGTCACTTCTTAATCCCTCTCTCATCATTAGAAATGCCAAGATACTTGAGAAATATCAGTTCCATGTTTGAAAAATATTAAATGTTGTAGTAGGAAAGTCATGATTATTCTACTTGAAGAGTGATCACATTTTAAATTTCATGATTGTATCGCCTTTAAACAAAACGTCAATTACTTTGTACCTAAGACTGGGTATTTTTAGGTTTATATGAATCATTGTATAAGAAACGGACTTTATTAAACCTGATGTTTACATTCAGTATCTAGAAAATGTTATTGTGGCTGGGTGTGGTGACACACACATATAATCCCAGCACTCAAGGAGCTAAGGAAAAGGATTGCCATGAGTTCAAGGCCAGTCTGAACTACAGAGTGAGACCCTGTCTCAAAAACACCAAAAGAAAAAAGAAAGCTATTGCAAGTAGGAAGTGACTACAGTCAGTTTAGACATGTATTTGAAATCTTGTGATTATTCCTTTAAAAATAATGTAAATACTTCTGTTTGTACCTAGAGATAGGATGTGGTCAAGTTTACCCTAAACACTGTACGAAAACTGATCCTTAAATTAAAATTGATTTTCCCAGTAAATTCACATTACAATTTGAGTGAATTTGTGTTGTAGAACCTTAGAGCAGCAGCAGTCTTGTTTCTCATTATAAGAAACCAGTAAGCATCTTTTTTTATTAGTGGATATTGGTTATTGTTTCAAGTCATTTACCTTGTTACTGGGACAAAA
This sequence comes from Dolichotis patagonum, assembly GCA_004027295.1. NCBI lineage: Eukaryota > Metazoa > Chordata > Mammalia > Rodentia > Caviidae > Dolichotis > Dolichotis patagonum. The sequence goes on from PVJX010005007.1 coordinate 84,237, forward strand.
TATATAATACCCAGAACTTAAAGGAAACGTTTATTTTAGCTCACCATTTTAGTCCGTAGTTGACCAGCTACAAGGCTAGAAGCATGGGGGAAAGACCTGGGCAGAGCGAAGCTGCTCATGTCACGATAGCCAGGAAGAAGAGAGACAGGAGGGACCAAGGAGAGTGACACAAATGCACCCTACCAGGTTTCTGATCCATTTCTTCAGACGCGGGTCCTCCTCTAAACATCACATTTAGCTATAGCCCCCCCACCTCGGTCCATTCTTCTTCGAATAGCCCCACTGAGGAGCACATGAGTCTGTTAGGAGACATTTAAATGTAAACTGTAGCAGTTACACAGATTAATGAAATTCATTTTGACAGATTTGTATGTCACATACTTTAATCATTCTTCCCTCCCCCATTATTCCTCTTTCCCACCCCCACCCCCACCCCCAGTTTTTCATTCAGGTAGGGCTCAATGCATATATTTTAATCATATCCTTGCCTCCATTACCTGCCTTTGCACCCCATGCCCCCTCTCTTATTAGACATTAACTTTTTTTTTTTATACTGAGGCTTGAACTCATGACTTTGCACTTGCCAGGCAGGTGCTGTGCCACTGAGCTGTATTTACTGAGCTATAGCCCAGACATTAACTTTTTAAATGAGATCAGTATTTCAATGCAGTAATTCTATATGCAGAACTTTTTAGGGCCTCTTGACATAGTTCTTTGTGTCAGTTCTGGTATATCAGTAATTACTATTGGTATTTCATAGTATTCTTGCTGCTTCCTGTCTGCTAATCAATAGAGAACACTGAACAGTTTCTGTTGCAACTTTAAAACCATTTTTTGTTGTTGCCAAAGAAACACTTTGCATTTGAAATATAACAAGTTTTATTAGGTCAGTGTTACTCAAGTGTGTATCCAGTTAACATTGGCTATTTCTTTGTTCTTTGCTTTTGCTTTGCTTTGCTTTGCTTTGCTTTGCTTGCTTGCTTGCTTGCTTGCTTGCTTTTGGTTTGGTTTTTGAGACAGCATCTCATTATGTACTTGAGGCTTGCCTTGAATTGAAGGCAGTCTCCCTGCCTCAGCCTCCCAAAGTGCTGGGAATATAAAGGTGCGTAACCACACATAGCCTTAGTGTTTTTTTTGTTTTTTGTTTTTTTTTTTTTTTGGTTTTTTTTTTTTTTTTTTTTTTTTTTTTTTTTTTTTTTTGGTGCTGGGGATCGAACTCACGACCTCACGTTTGCTAAGCAGGCACTTACGCCACCGAGCTCAACCCCCAACCCCAGCCTTTGTGTATTTTTAAAGTATGATGGAGCATAAAGAGATGTAGAAATATCATTCAGGAACCTTTCTATATATGTGAATTTAATTATAATAACAGTTTTCTAGGTTTTAGATATGTTACCACCATGTCTTCATGCAGAATTCACAGGATAGGGAGCTCATAGCTTCTCTTTACTGAAGACTTAATAAATGTTGGAGATCAGTACTGTATTTTTGTTACCTCATCTCTTCATTCTTAGCTTAATCCTATGAGATATTATTATCCCCATTCAGGTAAAGAAACTATAGCTCCAGTGATTCTCCCCCATCCCGAAGGTCATACAGGTATAAATGGCAGAGCTAGGATTCAGAATACGTATTTACCTCCATAAGATGACTACTATTATTATTCTTCTCTAAATGAAGAATCAGAGTCTCTGCGAATAAATAACTTGCCTGAAAAATTATACTGGTGTATAATAACATAGTCAAGATTTAAAACAAGACAGGCAGGCGCCAGAGCCTGCGCTTCACATAGTACTGCCTCTCTGGTGTGATAGGAAGGATGTTTGTTTAGTGCTCTTTTAGAAAAATCTATTAACCACTGAGTGAGGCCTCAAAGCAAGAAAATTTTACTGTCCTAAAATTCTTCAAATAAAGGACTCAACTAGAAACTGCTGTCATGTTAGGCAAGTTGTCACTGACTCAGTCCTTTGAGTAAGAAGCTGTAAAATAAGCTAACTAGAGAAACTAGAATTCTAAAATGTTCTCTAATTTAAAGAAATGTCACAGAAACAGAATTCAAGGGGTTTCTTTCAAAAAATTTTAAGAAAAAAGTGAAGTGTCATTCTTGTCAAGAAACTAGTACTATACCATCTCAGGGACATGTCAACTTTTCATGGTTCTTGAGGTTGTTGCTGCTACTGTTAAAACTGTCAGAGAAGTAATCTTTTCAACAATCCTCTAATGTTGAGCATGTTAAAATAATATGTAGATAGAAGCTAGACACATGTGTATACACATGGGAGAGGAGGAGGGAGACAATATAAAGCAATAGTAAAGTATAAAGTTTAATGTATGTTACTGTGGCTGATTTTGAAATGATTTACATTTAGGAAATATGAGTTCAAGGCTCACAAACTATATAGTAAGACCCTGTCTTAAAAAAAAAAAAAAAACAGCAAGTAGCTTCTTGTTGCCCTTGAATGAAATCAAAACTTCCTTCTTAAAATATCACATAAGGGACTGGGAGTGTAGCTCAAGGGTAGAGGGATTTGATCTTCTGTTTGTGGTACTGTTAAACCAAACATCAGGATCACATTCTCTTTCCTTGGGTAGGTTGTGCCTAGAGTATTGCCAAGCATACATGAGGGTTTGATCCCCAGTACTGGAAAAACAAAAAAGTAAATGGAGCATCACATGAATTATAATGAAAGGACCTGTAATTTTTGTATGTCTAGTCCCAGGCTAAATATTTTAGACCAGCCAATTCTTTACATGTGAGATTAAGAAAATGTCAAGTGTCGTGCCATATAATGTAGGATGTCGAAAGTGTTGTTGGCCTCTAACCACTACCCATTTTATCAACTTTCAATTTTGATAACTGAAAATGTCTTCAGACATTTCCACATATTCCCCAGGGAGCAAAACCATCCCACCACCACTATCAGTTGAAAATCCACAATTCCACACTCAAAACAGCCACACTAACATTGATTTTAGTCCTTTGAAAGTACGAATCTGTGTCGTACCTTAGGACATGTGTACGTACTCTTTTCATGTTTTCTCTACCTGGAACAGTGCTACCCCCAGATTCACGCCTGATCCTTCATATCTCAGTTTAAATATTGATTCTTTTTCAGTTTTTTAAAACAGGGTCTCACTATTTAGTTCAGGCTGGCCTTGACCTCACCGTGTAGCACAGGCTGGCCTTGAACTTAGAATGATTATCCTGTCTGAGCCTCCCAAGTGCTAAGATTACAGGCATGTGCCACCACATCTGGGTAATATTGCTTCTTCTAAGAAGCTTTTTCTGGCTCTCCTGAGTTACCTTAAGGTGCTCTAGCTTTGTATCATTCCAGCACCCTATATTTCCTCTTTCATCGTATTTATCTCACTATTATTTTTACTTGTTTAATTGCCGGTCTTTCCTGCTTCTCTGTGAAGGGCACACAAGGATTATATTGCTAGAACCTTAGCACAAAGCCTTGCATACAGTGAAAGTTCTTTCAGTATTTGTGAATGAATATAAATGTCATTTTTCTGTTATGAAATTTTCAAGCATTTAGTTAAGTGCTTATTTATAATAATGGTTCTCAACCAACTTATTACACAAATCAGACTAAAATTCATGTGCCCCAGAAATGAATCTTGATAAGCTAGAATTTTACCAGACTATTCTGTGAGACAGAGTTTATAAACTATGAATTAAATGTACCTAAGACTGTTCCTTTTGTACTGCTTCTAATTTTATAGGAATCTAGATGAAGTAAATTATCCACATTCTTTTAAGATTTGTACTTAATATTGGCCCTAACTTCCTTTGGCTCCAGTAATCAGTAATGTATAATTGAATAATAACAATCTATGAGATGTAGCTATTTAGACCTAGAAGTATGACAAAGTTAAACATTACCCTAAGATACTGCTGTAGCTAATTAAATAACAAAGCTCTGATCATGCAGTGTTGAAGCATACTATAAAGTCTCTGTAGTCAACACATTATGGTACTGCTGTATGAATGAAGAAATAGACTGGTGGAATAAAATGGAAAATTTAGAATTAGACCCAAATATGTGTGAATACTTAGTGTATGATGAAGGGTATCACAGTTCACAGGAAGAAGATGGACTTTCTAATTAAATGGTGCTAGGGTGACTAACTGATACACAATAGAAAAATGAATCTTCACCTCACACTGTACACCTTAAAAATGCCAAATGGATTAAGAATCTAAATATAAAAAATGAAATGATACAAAAATAATAAAACCATACAAATAAATGATAGTAAAAACTATGAGTGATTTCCTCTTTAATGTTGGTAAAAGGAAAAGACTTTTTAACTAAGAACTAAATGTAAAATAGAACAAAAGATTGATAAGTTAAACTTTTTTTTTTTAATTTGAAAGAGAATAAAACAAAAGGGGGCAGTACAGAGCAGATCAGAACAGGACAACATAGGCAACACAGTACTTTACATTAAGTCAACTGGACATCAACAGTAGCTAACACCATATCTCTTACTCTGCTATAGTTGAGCATATTTTCAAATACAATAATATGAAACATAATACAATAGTATAAAGCCATGCATAGAGTGAAAGAATTACAGGGCTTTCTGAACCGAATAACAGAAAATGATCAATGGGTACTATAATATCTCATTTTTGATAAAAAAGAAAAAAATTTGTTTGAACTATCACACATATTCAAATTCCAATAAGACACAATGTGATAGATAGAACCAACGGTAGTAGAACAAAAAAAGCAT